>JBBPBX010074886.1:0-17475 GCA_038048925.1 Garcialebias charrua
CAGCTCCGCTCAATTCTCATTTCCCTTCACTGCTCAGTCTGGGACTTCTCCCATAGACAACGATTTCTCCGGTAGATTTTTGACCGGACCAATCAGAGAACAGAAGGGGCAGAGTTTTTGGCCCCTAACCCACGCCCCCACCTGTCCCAGCGCAGCCAGCGAGCAGCCGCATGTTCTCATTCAAAGCGATGCAAAGCGATGCAGGACTGTTTTATATGTGACACAAATGTATTAATTTCCCCTTCTTAATCCCTTATCTGGAGTTTTCTTTTGTTTTTTTGGCCAAAAGTCAAGTGATCGCTCCCTCCTCCCTCCTCCTCCTCTCCGCTGAGTTCCACCTGTCCCAGCGCGCAGCCAGAGCCAGCGAGCAGCCACATGTTCTCATTCAAAGCGATGCAAAGCGATGCAGGACTGTTTTATATGTGACACAAATGTTTAATTTCCCCTTCTTAATCCCTTATCTGGAGTTTTATTTTGTTTTTTTGCCAAAAGTCAAGTGTTCGCTCCCTCCTCCATCCTCCTCCTCCTCCTCTCTCTCCGCTGAGTGCAAAGAATAAGGAAATGCCTCAGGTTGTCACGAGAGAATTAAACTAGGGTTTTACGTTGCTGCCCGAGTCCCTGCATATTTTCTGGTCTTCTGGACCAGCGCTACATGGTTTTATTAATTTTTTTTCAAACGTTTTATAACATATAAACACAGAATATGCAGGCAGCGAGAGAAATAGCAGCAGGAGGCGGAGCAGATGTCAAGTTTGGCAGAGCACAGAGGGGGAGGGAGCAGAATGCTTTCCCTGTTCAAAATTTTTCTAAGATCCAATACATAGTTCCCAGACACGCCCCCAGTATTGGGCAATACCGGCTTCTGCACCACATCTAAAGGCGGAAAAGCTGGCGAACAAGCAGGCGCGAACAACCAGAGCAAATTATACGGACAAAAACACGAGCTACCACAGCTTCACCAAGGAACAAGAGCAAAATGGCAGTGGTCGGAGTTAAATGAGTTTGAGAAAGAAATCATGGCAGACGAATCGGAGAACTAGTCACAAAGTAGTTACTCTGATATCATTAATTATTTAATTACTACTAGGAGTGCACACCGGCTTCACAGCACAGAGCTTCACAGCTTTAAATCCAAAAAAGATGTGTAAACTGTCTCAATCAGATCTAACCAGCTAAAAAAAGGTTTAACTAAAATAACACACAGCCAACAAACAGTCCAGGCTGAACACGGACCAGAACCAGCACTTTGAGTGTTACCGTGTTGGAAGTTAGCATGTTGTTAGCATCTGGAGCGGAGGGTCCGTCGAGCTCAGGTCGGACGGCGTGGATCCGTCGCGGCCGCACGTCCCATGGGACCGACGCGTCGCCCGCACGACTTGGCTCCCGTCCTCCTTCTCCCACTGGGACGGTCTCCCCGCCGGTCCCGGTGGACCGTGCGAGACCGTGAGGAGGCCGTTGTCGCGTTAGCGAGATGCTAAGCTAACCACATCAAGACGGTGTTGCTAAATAATGAAAAAAAAAACAGCTCTAACACACAGACAGTTGTACTCTAACATTGTTTCACAAAATGATTTATGTAGAATATTTTGTTTACCGGCCAAAAGCACGACGTCTTCAGAGCAGTTCCGAGCAGACTCAGAGAGAGGAGGGGCTGCAGTCAGCTTCTCCGATGAGATAAATCCTTCACGTTTACTTTTTTTTGGATTAAGTGAAACCTGCGCGTTGCCCAAACGTCTACCCGACTGGAACACCCACTGATCCAACACGAAGTAACCATTGCAATTAATTAGAAATTAACAAAAAAAAAAACATGAAAAATGAACATCCATTAGACCGCGCTGTCCTGTTCTGCCTCTCGAAATGAGGGTCCACCCGGAAGTAACACGGATGTGACGTCACATGGGAACTATGTATGGTTTTGTTCCTCAGGCAGAGGCCACGCCTCCAGCAAGAATCATTTCTCAATGGAGAAGTCCCAGACCCTAGTCCGAAGCAAAGTGAAGTGAAGGACAAGGGTCTGGTTTTAACCAGGCTACAAATGAAGAGGAATTAATCAAGAACTAATGGGTAGTTACTAAGGAAATCAAAGAAGAAAGAATCAGGAGCTAATGGGTAACAGTACTTACTGGGCAACACACAGCCAAGCCTTATTAGGGGACTACTGGTTAGTAACATTGTAAATGAAGAGGAACTAATAAAGAACTACTGTAATGGGTATTTAACAAGTACTTAACACACAGCCCAGTCTTATGCAGCAAAATGATGGAGAGAGATGGAGGAAGAAGGGTGACACTTTCTCCATCCCCTTCACTCCATTTGTTTTATTTCTTTAGCTCTCGTTAAAGTGGGGCACTAGCTGGTCAGTTTACTGACCAACAACAACTTATTCACCCTTTAATGATCAGAATCAGTCACTGAAGTAGAATCCGTTAATTACAGGGAGTTTTATATCATAACACATGAATATTCATCTGAAGGAAGAGACCAAAGTTGTCTTTGAAGTTTTATTACAAAAACAATCAAACTAAAATCAATTACAATAATAAGCAAACAATAACAATGAATCAATTAAGGCTTAATTCTCTTATCTAAGGCAAAGTTGAGTCTTTGGTAAATGGTAAATGGAGCTTATTTATATAGCGCTTTCCAGCCCCCTATGAGGGAACCCAAAGCGCTTTACAATACCAACCATCCACACATCATACACCGGTAGCGGCAGACTGCCATTCCAGTCCTACCGGGAACAACTCGGGGTTAAGTGTCTTGCCCAATGACACAACGACACATGGTGTGGGGAACCGGGATTCGAACCTCCAACCCTCCGATCGGGGGACAACTGCCATTACCACTACGCCATGGTTTTTGAGCAGGAATTATTTCAGTTTTATACGTGCATGAATTTAGACGAAGTTTGGCTATTTTAACAAATAGTTACTTTGGGTTTTGGTTGAAAGAAGTTTAATCTGATCAGATAAAGTCATTTATCATCACTGCAAGCCAGGAAATGCGTTACCAAGTTGCATCAGCTTAAAATAGCATAACCAGACCAAGGCATTACGTCACTAGGTTCTCCTTACAGGGTCAGTGTGGAAGGCACCAGATCACTCGTCTTTCTGGGGTTCTCTAGTAGATCAGACCAGAGACACAATGAAGAGGACTCACCGGGAACTGTCCAAGGTAGCTGACCATCACTGTGACAGCTTCAGGAGTCTGTGAGGGCAACAGCTGATGAGAAGGTACACCGTCCGTCGGCACCTTCTGCACATTTGGATTTCAAGCCAAGAACGTGAGTCTTGCAGTGGAAAAAGGCTTCATCTTCTGCAGTTATTTACTTCTAACATTGTAACTGAGCGACATGCTTATCTGCTCAGGGGTTGAGCGAGTGGACCTTGGCCCGGCCTCTCAGATTTTTGATCCAAAGACAAACCATCTTCCGGTTCGGAGCCGGAGACGATCTGCTCAGTCCGGGGGTCCAAGGCGAACTGCATTTTACACAAAGGATCTTTGTGCAAAACAACAGCTCTGAGGATATTGTTTTGACTAACTAGGGAACATTTTGACTCCCCTCTGAAGAAAACAGCTTCATCTCAAAGACTGCTCACGGCAGGTGTCTCTGAAGGAATAATCACTTTCTGAAAAACAGAACAGAGAAACATGTTATCCACATTGTAACCGTTTACATGATTTCATTATAATGATTGAGAACAACAATCAAAATTATTAATGGTCAAACTTGTTACTCAAATAAAACAAACTTCATTAATTATTTGTTTTTCTTTCTTAGAAACAGAGGAAGAATAAGGTAAACATTTGTCAGACTGTAGCCGACTCTGTGTCCCTGATGAGGAATGTGTAGAAAAACATCAGACATTATTGCCGTCAGAGGTAATTTTTAAGCACACGATTCATGGTGAGTCTGAAAGATGAATAAGGGTTGAGGGTCATAATTAGAGCAGTGCAGCTTCATGCTACACTTATTAGGGGACTACTGGTTAGTTACATTGTAAAAGAAGAGGAGCTAATCATGAACTAATGGGTAGTTAACAAGTACTTAACACACAGCCCAGTCTTATTAGGGGACTACTGGTTAGTTACATTGTAAAAGAAGAGGAGCTAATCATGAACTAATGGGTAGTGAACAAGTACTTAACACACAGCCCATCCTTATTAGGGGACTTGGTTAGTTACATTGTAAAAGAAGAGGAACTACCGGTAATCATGAACTAATGGGTAGTGAACAAGTGCTTAACACACAGCCCAGTCTTATTAGGGGACTACTGGTTAGTTACATTGTAAAAGAAGAGGAACTAATCAAGAACTAATGAGTAGTTATCAAGGAAATCAAAGAGAAATGAATCAGGAGCTAATGGGTAGTTAACCATTACTTAACACACAGCCAAGCCTTACTAGGGGACTACTGGTCTGTTACCACAGAAACAAGAGAAATTCTCCACGTCATTTCTGAATAAATCCTGCACCAGTGAGGTCACAGCTCGTAATTATCAAAAACCTGTTTCCTAGTGAATTCTTACTTTATTGGATTTTCTTTTGAGTACAAGATTATGAAATTGCTAATTAATGGTAAGAATCCAATGAAATAAGTAATCACTAGGAAGAAGGTTTTTGACTATTACAAGCTGTGACCTCACTGGTGCAGGGTTTATTCAGTTTTTGATTAGTTCCTCTTCATTTACAAAGCAACTAACTAGTAGTCCCCTAATAAGGCTTGGCTGTGTGTTGCACAGTAACTATTGGTTAACTACCCATTAGCTACTGACTTGTTCCTGAGGTGTTCCCTAGAGTCAAATTTTGTGTACCTTATTGTAAAGTGTTACCCTTAAAAAAAAAAGATTTTTGCACTCTTGTGCTTTTTGGATTATTATTATTTTTTTTGCAAAAGGACATTATGAAAAGTGATCTTGTCCTTACCAGTTTGTTAAACGAGGAGCATTCTCTTTTAAAAGAAAACCACCGTGACTTATTACATTGCAGCATTATTAATTTGATAATAACTAAGGCAAAATGCAGAACCGGTTTGCTGAAAAAATAAAACATACCTCATAAATCAATAGCTTTTGAGAACCACCTCGGGCAACAATAACATGAATTTATCATCTTCCGCATTGCCTAATTAGTCTCGCAGATCATTGTGGACAAAACTGTTTTCACTCTTTACAACGTGACTTCAGCTCACGGAGGTTTGACCGCACACTGAGTTATTGCAAATGATTGGGTAATTTCAACACATGGTTTCATCATAAAGAAGTGTATTCAGGATGGTGTCAGAAATAGAAAATATCTTAGTAAATATTAGAGTTTACAGATCACTTTTCATATGTAGGTTTTGTGGTTTTAAATACTTTCCCCCTCATATTTACAGGAATGGCTCTAAAATGGTTTAAATCACATTTATCTGCTAGATTCCAATTTATAAATGTAAATAATGAATCTTCAAACACCAAAGTTAGTCGTTAAGTTCCTCAGGGTTCAGTGCTTGGACCAATACTCTTTACCTTATACAGTATATGTTTCTGGAAGTTTCTTCCTCATGAGGGAGTTTTTCCTTTCCACTGTTGCCTTCATGCTTGCTCAGGATGAGAGTTATGTGATGAAGTTAAACTCAAAGCAGTCTGCTCCTCAGATAAATAATATTAACTTACTTTTTATGAATATGAATGTTTCTGTTCAGTGTCCTGAGATGACTTCTGTTGTGACTTGGCACTATATAAATAAACGGACATATTTTGAGTATAATTTGTTTTTGTTTTGTTTGTTTGTTTTAAACGTTTATTTATTTCATAATAATTAAAAACACAAATACCATTTCAAATTCAAATAAATAAAATACACATAAAATAAAAGGTAGCAGAAGAAGAAGAATATCTTATCATATCTGCCCCTTCTTAACAAATTATTTTTAAACAAACAAAATCAAGCAATGAAAATAAAATAGCATAGCAAAGAACATATTATTTGTCACATTACTCATTATAATTAATATATATTTACAAACTTATATATATCTTGTTAACAGAATATTCTTGATCTTTTTCTTAAATAAAAATAATGATTTCTCATTTTTAATATCACAGTCCAAACTATTCCATAAACTTGTGCCTTTTATAGAAGTAAATCTACCCCTCAAGCTGGTTCGATACTTCGGTAATTGGTCAGTTGATTAAAAAAAAAATCCCCCAAAACAAAGATGAATTGGTGTAATATGAATATGTTGACACTATTTAAATATAATTTTATCAATTCAGTGATTAAATTATTTCTTGACTGACTTCACCCGTAATAACTGTGTGATTTAAATCTCACAAGGCTGTCCTTTTCAATATGTTACATGTTTCAGCTCGATTATTGTCCAAGAAATATTCATGTTATACAGTTGATCACGGTGGTCAGCACTGTTCACATCTTTAAGCAGAGTTTGTGTCCTCATTCGTTTCCTGCCTGTATCTTCTCCATTCTCCCACAGTCCAAAAACATGCGTGTTAGGTTATTTGGTCATTTTAATTTAGGAATGAGTGGGCATGTTTGTCTTGTGTGGCTCTGTGTTGGCCCCATGATGGACTGATGAGGTTTTACTGCCTCTCACCAGATGCCAGCTGGAACCGGCTCCAACTGGGGACAGAAAAACACATTTAAAAGCATTGGATGCACACGACGCCAGTAATAACCTTTAAGCAGCTTGTTTTATGTGCAGTACATTAAAGTATTAAAGGGGTATTTGACAATGCATGTGAGGGGAGTTTGTTTAAAAGTTTGGCTCTTGTCACAAGAGAATATATTTCTTAAATGATAGATTTCTTGCTTTTTGATGGACTGTGTAGGGAAGCATTTATGACAGAAAATGGCTATTATAGACTTGATATAGTATTAAAATTATACTTCTTTTCACTTGATGCAACAGTCAGCAGTTCATCAGCCCTTCATAGTTATGTGAAAAATATTGTGTTGAGCAATAGACTGTGGGACAAATATATTTTATAGAGCTTTTATTTATGCTTTAAAACATGCAAAAAGTGATGCAGTTGGTTTTAATTTATTTAGTGCCAAGTGAAAACTGGCCTTAGAATTGCATTTAAACTTATAATGGGAAGCAGTTGGCTGCTGTGGTTGCAAAAACAGTTATCTGTGAAAAAAATCATTGAGTTTATACTGTAGTTTTAATAGCTAATTTTACATCTCATTTAGTTGGGCTTTATGTTCATTTTAGAAACTATGGTTCTATTTAGAATAAATTAGAAATAAAATGAAGTTAGAAAAAGGTTGTGTTAGAGTCGAGTCAGATCCATCTCCACAGGAAGATGGTGCTTGTCTCCACATTTCAAAGGGTGCAAGGTCATTGTAATGATAGTCACTGGTGAACTTATTTTTATGAATGTTTCAGTTTAGTGCTCCGAGATGACTTCTGTTGCGATTTGACAATATAAAAATAAACCGAATTGAACTGAACTGTCTATCACAGACCCACTAATGTCAAACATGACAGACTCCTGCATAAATATCACACCTAAGGCCAAAAATTTTTCAACTTCAACTTCAACTTTATTAGGTCCCTGAGGGGCAATTCATTTACAGCAGGTAATGTGAGACAGCCAACACATTCATACAAGCTATAATATAAAACAGGATAAGAGAATAAAAAGTACCACCATAACAGATTAGAAACATTTCAGAAGGTACAACTTAATAAGAGTAAACAGTTTATCCTTAAAAACATTAAGTAAGATTCAAGATAAGAATACATAGAAAAGGAGATAATCTTTAAACCTATTTTTTTTTTTGCAAATTTGCACCCACTTCAAATATTATCAGCCATTAAATGGCTGTTATTGGTTGTTATCATCACCATAGGTTGCGTTCAGACTGTTCCTCCTGTACCTCCTAGTAGGTTTGAAGGTACGTTGTTATCGCTGATAACAGGGTCACGTGGTTAAGTTTAGGGTCAGTGCCCTGGGTCAGGTGTACAGTTAAGTTTAGGAAAATAGTTAAATAAAGCTAACCAAAAAACAAACAAATAAACAAACAAACAAACAAACAAACAAACATACAAACAAACAAACAAACAAACAAACAAACAAACAAACAAACAAACAAACAAAACAAACCTTCCCATTTTAGATGTGGGCAAAGCTGCATATTATCAGTGATAGTGTGTGAATATGTATATTATCAGGAGGTCAGGAGGGACAGTCTGAGCGTAACCTATAGAGATGATAACAACTAATACAGGTAGTCCCCGACTTACGAGTGAGTTCCGTTACTATGAGGTTCTTGTAAGATGAAAATCTCGTAAGTTCGTACATGTATAAAAAATTAATTTCTTACTTTGAGCGCAGTTTCTCTCGTCTCTTAGCTCCGCCATGTTACGTCCGAGGTCCCCAGCTTTCTGCAGTACCACGCGGTCCAAACTGTTTAAAGGAAGGACTGTTAGTACGCTAACTTCATACATTTGGAGCCAATAAAAATATTTAATAAACTTACAGAAAGCCGTTTCTCCGCGGTGTTCATTCATCCAAACAAGCTGCCCATGTTACCTGTTGTTAGCCCCCACCAGATTAGGCCTGCTCTTGTTAGCACTCGTTAGCGTGTAGCACATCCAAAAAAGGCTGTCGGAGCTGCTTCTCTACGTTAGCTGGTGTCCATCCGACATCTTAGGCGAGCTCCCGGACATTGAGGCAAGCTCCCGGCCGCCGACCGTCGGTTCGGATCTGGTCGGGTCCGCTTAGCATTTAGCCTAGCCTTAGCTTGGCCCATGAGCTAATGTTGTCGCGCGGTGCTTTGGGAGCGATCGCTGAGCGATCTGCTGCTGCTGCTCCAGTCCAGACACATCCACAAAGTTCACAGAGTGTTTCTAAATAATTTATTTGTATGAGGCAACCTCTGATCGGACGCACGGTCCTCAAAAGCCAGCAGCTCCCGGCCGCAGAAGGTCCCTTCGCCGGCATGTCTAATCCCCGCCCGCTTAGCTCCGCTCGTTGCATGGTCAGGCGGCGGCGATCCGCTCGTTTTATGTCTGCCGGCTGCACGTTGGGAGCGATCGCTAATACGCTAAAAATTGAAATAAAACCTAAAAATAACAATTATACTTTATTTATAAAGCCATTTAAAACGACCACAGCTGCAACAAAGTGCTGTACACATGAAATTAAGAACATTTAAACACACACACACACACACTTTTTATTTTTTATTTAAATTTCATATTTTTATTAAATATGATAACCTTGTAAAGTCGGAACCTCGTAAGTCCAGACGCTCGTAAATCGGGGACTACCTGTAATGGCCATTTAATGGCTGATAACATTCGAAGCGGGTGCAAATTTGAGGCTGCAATTAAACCCTTCATGTTTTTGGACTGTGGGACGAACCAGGATCACCTGGGAAAACTCATGCACCAACAGGTAAAACACGAGTTTTGGACTTCCTACCTTCTTGATGTGCCTTCTTCGGTCGGTCCATTTGCTTTATCAGTTACTGAACACCATGCAGCTGAAAGCAAAATGGTGTTCTTAAGCGTTAAAATGTACATCTACACACCAGATGTCCCTTTTATTACTGTATGTGCTCTGTCCTGCTTGAGCAAGAAAAAGTTACTTCCTCACACTGTATTCATTGGGATATTAAACTAAATCTAATTGGATTTCTTTGAAGCATCGCAGCAATTAGGCTCCTCACTTGTGCTTTCCATGCAACATCCTTATAGGTTTGTTTGCTCAGCCTGAAAAGTACAGAGCAGAAAAGAAAAAAAAACCTTGCTCTGGGCATCGGAAAACAATCTGAAAGTGCTCTTGTTGGAAATGGATTTAGCACAGATGGATACACAAATAAAAGCAGTTTATGCAAAAGTGATGCACAGCAAGTTCTCCGAGAGCCGGCTCTCTCCACTTTTGTCAAGCGTTTTGCTGAATCTCACTTCCTCTATTTCCCCTGCATTTAGTCCCAGTCACACCCTTTGAATTAATGTCCCATCTTGAGTCTGGATGATAAATTTCAGACTCAATCATGGGCGTTAGAATGATATTTGAAGAGTTATGTCACATACACAGACTAAGTCTTAAATAATAATTTAAGTTTGGGATAAAATTTTAATGAATATCAACATTTAGCCTCTAGTTAGACCACAAGTCTAAACATGTAATTATACAACTAATGTGATCTGATGAATATGTATTACAGCGGGTTGAACAGCTCATTACAGCTCATATCAATAAGGATTGCACAAACTATCTTCAGGCAATTTGCACAACATAAATACTGACAAATTAAACTTTTAATTGGACTACACTTACAGAACAATCTGGAAAGAATTTTGTGGTTAGCCTTTAAATTAATATAAAATGTAGGGTTTTTTGGGTTAACAATACTGTTGTTTTATTCATAAACTGATTGACTTTTGTGAATTTACTGTGAATTTTGAACGCAAGTTAAAACTTATGAAACTTTTACTGTAAATCAACTTAGCAAAAGCAAAAGCTGCCTAGCTACTGTGCTGCTAATTTGAGCTTTTAGCTATGGTTCTGCTGATTGGTTTATCTGTGGGTTTGCAACATTTAGCATTTAGCTAATCTGAGCTTTTCTGTATTTACAATTTTACTAAATAATCATTTATCTTCTATATTGCAAATTATAGCTTCTAGCTGTGGTTTTGCAAATTTTTGCATGCAGCAATGGTCTTGCTTCTATTAGTTTTTATCTATGGTTTTGTTACATTTAGCTTTGAGCTGTGGTTTAGCTAGATTTCACTTCTAGCAAAAAAAAAGGCTAATTTTTGCGTTTCCTTAAAGGTTCACTATGTAATTTCTGGAGAACGCTGGGACTTAGAAAAATTTTCATCAGGTAAAAGCATTCTGCTCCCTCCCCCTCAGAGCCATACAGTATATGACTCTGAGGGGGAGCCACAGTCCGTTCTCTGTTGAACTTGAGTTCTGCAGCTCTGCCCCCTGCTGTGTGTCCTCTCGGAGCGCTTCAATATTCTGTGATTATATGTTAATAAAACATTAAAAAATATATAATAAAACCATGGAGCACTTGTCCAACAACACAAAAACCAGCAGAAATCAGCAGAGCTTCACGCAGCAACGTTGGACATGATTTAATTCGCTCGTGACTTCCTTGTTTCTGTCAGTGCAGGAATGGAATGTCTGGAATGCTCCACCTCCTCTGCATGTCCTGTCTCAGCGCTGCAAGTTCTGTGATTATATGTTAATAAAACGTTCTAAAAAATATAATAAAACCATGAATCACTGGTCCTACAACACAAAAACCAGCAGAAATCAGCAGAGCTTCACGAAGCAACGTTGGACATGATTTAATTCGCTCGTGACTTCCTCATTCCTGTCAGTGAAGGATGAAGCGATCACTTGACTTTTGGCAAAAAAACAAAATAAAAGTCCAGCTCTGGGATGAAGAAGGGATATTTAATACATTTGTGTCACATACAAATCAGTCCTGCATCGCTTTGCAATCCTTTAAATGAGAACGAGCCGCGGCCGCTGCAGGCTGGGTTGGGGCGTGACAAACAACTCTGTTTTTATTGGCTGGTCATTGTCCGGGTCACTCTGTGTTTTTAGTGTTTTTATAAATGCTGATAGAGAAGTCAAAGTTAAAGTCAAAGTAAACTTTATTGTCAGAACTGCAATATGTACAGGACATACACAGGATTGAAATTGCGTTTCTCTCAGTCCCTCGGTGCAACAGTAACCATTTAAACACTAAAACACTGAAACATTTAATAAACATAAGCATAAAATAGTAAAAGTGTAACACTGTCCTGAGTTTTTGCATAGTAGTATAAAAGTATGAAAATTTACACCAACACTAAAACACTAAACATTTAATGAACATAAGCATAAAATGAAATAATAAAAGTGTAATACTGTCCTGAGTTTTTGCATAGTAGTATAAAAAGTATAAAAAGTATATCTATAAAATAAACTGAAGGTTCTAGCATTGACATTTGCAGAGTGGCAAAGCAGCAAGGGGACTATAGTTTTTTTCAGAGATTACTTTGTCTAACATCAGTCTGTCAGTAGATAGTGACAGAGTGAAGAAATATGTTAAAATATATTGTTAGAAAAGTTACAGACTGCATTACAAAGTTACATAGTGTAGCTTTAATGTGTTGATCATTTTACTTTCTTGCTACAATTTAGCAATTTTAGTTTGATCCATTTGTTTTGACTTTTTAAAAATTAGTTATTTTATTCTTCAAACAAATTTTAGAATCATTACTCAGTATCTGTGCTGCATTTTCACAGAAATGTGGTTTCTGTAAATATTTTTTTGCACTATCTAGTGTTTTACCCCATACAATCACCTCAAATCAGCCAAAAAAAATTAAGTGTTTTCCTGCCATTTTACAGCCAATGTGCTGGCACAGCACAAACAGTGGGTCAAGGCCATGCACTTGACTCATTGTCATGTTGTTTTCAACATGAGACAAAATGGAAAATGACGCCCTCAGGACTTTATTGTGTTATTATTTCACTTCAGTGACGTCTTTCGATTTTTTTTATATTTGATATTTTCTAATGAAATTACCGGTACCCCTAATATTATTTAGTTTTTCTAATCTAATACAACCACATGGCACTTTTTATGCATACAGCAAAGGAATAACATTATTTATTATAATATTTCAAGTGTTTACACTTATATTTTTATGTATAATATTATAAATGAAGTGACAGTCACTTGTGTTCACACTACTAACATAAAAGCCAAATTCACTTTTTATATGCAGACCTCATATTGTCGCTGAGTCAACACACAGACCTGCGGTATCTAGAGTTGCACAACATTGTTCATGACTTACATTCACCATCTTGCACTGAAAAACCAGCTCTCAGCTGTTTTAACAGCAGAATCAAAAGTTAAATTGTATTTTTCATGCCTTTATCCTGAGGCACAGCCCTCCAATAACAATTCAAGGCCAAGGCAACATGTAGCAAGCCGATCACTACATTTGTATTAATCATATTGGATTATTTTTCTCATGCAGTGTTGAGCATCTTCTCATAAATATATTAAAGCAACAGATAATGTGAGAAAACTTTGATCCAGCTTTTCTTGAAGTAACACCCACCGCCTTTCCAAAAGTCAATTTGTTGTTGATAGAAGTTGGTCGATATGAGTTTTTTTATGCAAATCTTTTGAAATCAGGATGACCACTGACCAATTTATAATAGCATTTAAAATTAGGGCTGCACAACATTGGATTTTTGGCCAATAAATGATATGCCAATATGTTAAAACTTATTTGGCCTATAACAGATAGCAATACCGATATTTATTTCCTACACCTAAAGAGACTACGTAGCTTTCTCTGTTGTGGAATTAAAATAATACAAGATAAGATAGAACTTTATTGATTCTGCAGGAAATTGTTGTGCCAGAGTTTCAGTACAAAGGAATATTGTATACACAAGAAATCACACAGGATATGAATAAATAAATAACAGACAATATAAAAATACCAGCAAGTAAGTTCTGAACAGGTCAGCTGCAGACGTCTGGAATGCCTAATGTGTGAAATGCTTTAATGTTTTAATGTGATAACATTAAATGGTTTATTGGGGTGCAGGATTAACTACTACTGTACTACAAACACTACATTATGCTGCATGGTCTTTGTCAGTTTGGCCTGCTACCAAATGCAGATGCCAAAAAGGGATGTAACACTTCAGCTTGGATTATGTTTAATTATTCATGACATTTACTCTGTAACACAATGACAACACTCAAACAGAATACAAAAAGAGCGCCGTATATAATGGCACCTTTTATATCGGTGAGTTATTTTGATGGAATGGCCAATGTCCGATATTTACCTTTATCGCTAATATTAGCTGATACCATGCTGATAATATTGTGCATGCCTATTTAAAATTATTGAGCCCAAAATGTATTTTTCATCTAAGAAAAATTAGTCAGCCAGTCATTTAGTCCTTAGTTGTATACTGTATGCACATCTACTGAAAATTTCTTAGTTTAATTAATATCCTTCCAGTGGTTCATATGATATTTTGCTAACTGACAGGAACAGCTGACTCTGGCAAAGTTTTTAAAAACATAAAAAGTTTTTGCTTCATGTATGTGTTAGGGATGACTCTAACAACACAATCTAGCTCATTTGTAAAACAGGCTTGGTTAGAGCCATTTTTATGTTTAGTGGGGTCATTTAGCCATGGCGGCCATCTTGAATTGTCCGGGCTTCAATGAGCTGTTATGAGCTGTACAGCACATAACTACATTCTGAGAGTTTCAGTAAAATACGTCCAGTGGTTCATGACATACTTTGCAGAGACAAACTAACGAGCATACGCAAAAATGTATTGTCTTCACTTTGACAAGTTTCTTATTGAACGGTTTGTGTACTAATCATTGTCTGTCAATGATATTTACTGAAAACACGCAACACTATTACAATGTGTTCAATCTGTAATCATGATTAAAACACATCTCATTTTAGACATGATTCAAGTCCTGTGCATTTGTGACAAATCCTGCGCCCCTATTATTTTTGCTGTTTGAAAAAAAAATAAACAAATATTTTTCTTTCTTTTTGAAATTTCTTCAATCGAAGAGCCAGTAAAAATAAGCTAAAGGCATGATGTAATATATTGGTTTTTCAACATGACTTCCAGTGGCGTTCTTCTTTTAATCTTTTTATTTTATGTGTATGAAAATGTGCAGTCATTCTTTCTCTGAATTAGATAGGGCTCGTCCAACATAGTCTTCTTCTTCTTTGCATAGTTATTTTGCATCAATTCAAGTGAATCTTTTGAAAATGCTGAACCAAGTCAGAGAGTGCAGTCAGAGAGAATTTGCCTCTTGCCCGGGGCAGCTGAAAACCAACCAGATTTGAGCATGATGCTTTCTGCAGAGCAAATTAGCAAAAGATGAGAACACGAACCAGAAGTAAACTGGAATCATAAGAGAATTGTTTTTCTCTCTATACGACGCTCAGATGCCCATTTTCTGTCACATTATTTAATGTTTGCTTCTCTTTCTTGTTCTTCTCCTCTTTTTTGACCTGATGTCACGTTTTAGATTTGATGTGAGAGACAGCAATCGTACAGGAATCTGAGCGGACATGTCCCGGTCGTCAGCCGCAGTCATGCAGTGAAAGCACGTTCTTTTTGTTTCTGCCTCTCACTACTAAAACAAAGTCACCCCCCACCCCCCACCCCCACACACAACACACAGACACACACTGCAGCAGCAGCAGCGACAAAGCCCCACTTCACACGACCAGCAGGCTCTGATTTCCTGATCTCTCATTCACCTGCTCCATCACCAGCTCCTCTCTCCTTTTCTCCTCCCTGCTCCCACTTCCTCCTCCTCCTCTCATCATAAACTCTGTTGCCACGGCAGCCAGACCTGACAATGAGACAGAGGGAAAGAAAGAGACACAGAGAGCAAATGCCATCTGAGTCATTTAATCCCCACCCGGCATATACATGTTTATGTTGATGCAAGCAGGAGGGCAAATATGTCGGTAACGTTTGTGTGAATTTCTATTTTTTCTGTTTGTGTGTACGTGTGTGCGTGAGTGCGGTGCGTGGGCGTCCAAGTGGGAGAGCTGTGTGGAGTTGGTTCATCGGTTCATCAAATAGCTTTAGCTTTAACACACTACTGTACCTTTGTTAGCTTCTCTGCGTGCTGCACCCGCTTTCTACTCCATGGCCACTGTTAATGTGTTGTCGTTTGAAAACAACAACAACAAAAAGTCTGTCAACAACTTCACAGATGTGTGTGTGTGTGTGTGTGTGTGTGTGTTTTGGCTCTGGGTGATCAAACACTGTGTGTTTGTTTGCATCCATCCATCCAGCCTCCATCCATCCATCCATCCATCTTCCACTCATTCCAAAGTCGAGCCCCCGGGGCAGCAGTTTGAGCAGAGAGGCCCAGACATCTCTGATTACAGTCACCTCTTGCAGCTCTTCTGGGAGGACTCCAAGGTGTTCCCAGGCCAACTGAGAGACATAGTCTCTCCAGCATGTCCTGGTTCTCCTCCAAGTCTGACATGCCTGAACCCCCTCGACTGGCTCCTCTCAATGTGGAGGAGCAGTGATGAGTCTCTCCTGGATTATTGAACTTCTCACCCTATCCCTAAGGGAGAGTCCTGTGGAGAAAACGGAAAGTTATGCACCATAACTCATGTTCCCTGAAGGAAGGGAACGAGGTGCAACACTATTGCTATGGGAAATTGCGCCCCCGCACGATTACCTGAAGGAATACAATCACGCCTTAACGGCAGGGGGCGTCAGCATCACCCCAGAGACCCCGCCCTCTGGGTACTTAAGATGCGGACGCCCATCCTACTTTCTCCAAAATGCACTTCACCGAGCTTCAGCATTGAAAAGGGCCAACTGTGTTGCACCTCGTTCCCTTCCTTCAGGGAACATGAGTTATGGTGCATAACTTTCAGTTCCCTTATCAGTCAGTCACTCGGTGCAACACTATTGCTATGGGAACGTAATTCATTCACGCCCTTGAAATGCTCAGTAAAATGCATGCTTGTGTGAACATCTGCCTTTATACATTAGGCATCACTTGGCCGCTCTCTACTGTGTGTTAGAGAGGACAGCCTGAGTGACGTCACACGCAGTAACGTCTAAACTGTAATGTTTTGCAAACGTGTTCGTTGAGCTCCAGTTCATAGTTGCACAGATGTCTGCAACTGGCACACCCTTGAACAGTGACCACGATGTGGCCAAGCCTCGAGTAGACTGGGCACGTACCCCAGAGGGCACCTGTTGACCTTTGCTACTGTACGCCCTCTTAATGGCCTCAGTCACCCAGTGAGAGAGGTATTGCTTTGACAGGGCCCTGCCAGTAGCTGGGACTGCAAAACACACAAACAGTTGTTTTGTTTTCCTCCAATCAGCTGTTTTCTCAATATAAGCACTTAAAGACCGTGTAAAGTGAAATTAAATTTGTGTTTTTATTTTGTCACACGGCATAAATATGTGTTATTAATCACCCATATAAATCTGACTGATTAAAAACATTGATTTCCTTATAAAATTAAGTCTCAAAAATCATGAAAAAACATGATTTTGCCTTGCTCTAGAACGCTGGGGGCGTGTCGCACGTGGGCGTGGTTTCAGCGCAGTACTGCGCCATGTCCAGCCCCCTTCAGAGCTGAGCTGTGTGGGGAGGCATACGGGGGAAGCAGAGATCCACCTGCTCTGTTTTTATCTGAGTTCTGGCTTCCAGCAGCTCCTTTTTCCAAGAGTTACGCTGTTTTTAGTGCACTAACAACTCTGGTTATGTTTTTAAAGTTGAGGACACATAACTCCGCTGTTATAATCAGCGCTATTTTAGAAGATGAGCGGACTCGCGGTCCGAACCGGTCACATCGCATGCGGGGTCTGATCGCCACACACACACACACGCGCGCGCGACCCGGTCACATCGCATGCGGGGTCTGATCGCCTCTCACTCACACACACACAC
>JBBPBX010074887.1:5685-17475 GCA_038048925.1 Garcialebias charrua
ATATATATATATATATATATATATATATATATATATATATATATATATATATATATATATATATATATATATATATATATATATATATATATATATATACAGGTAGTCCCCGATTTACGAGCGAGATCCGTTACAACGAGGCGCTCGTAAACCGGAAATCTCGTATTTCGGAACGGTTGCCATGTCTCTCGTAAGTCCGGAATTTCGCTCGTAAATTGGAACGGTTTCGCTAGCGCGACTACAAACACTCGTTTTTCATCAAAAAACTGCTTATGAGTGCATAAAAATGATCGGAAACGTGTGTCCACATGTTTAGCTAACGAACTGTGGTGAAAAAACACATGAAAACTCAGTATTTTTTGCGTTTTTTCCAAAAATTCGCCAGCTCGTAAGTCTGGAACCTCGTAGATCAGAGCGCTCGTAAATCGGGGACTACCTGTATATATATATATATATATATATATATTTTTTTTTTTTCTTCTTTCGGCTTCTTCTTTTTTCCGGCTTTCGGCTTTTTCCCTGCGTTAGGGGTCACCACAGCGATCTAGTCGCACGAAGATTTGGCAGTTGTTTTTACGCCGGATGCCCTTCCTGACACAACCACAGACCACCGAGCAACCACAGCCCTCTGTGTGGAGTAGAGAGCTGATATCTAGGGTTCCCGGGGGAGCAGATGGTGTGGGTTAAGGGCCTTGCTCAAGGGCCCAGAGTGGGGCAGATGAGGGTGGAGACAGGTGTGACCGCTTCACTTATCCCACCCACATCTTTGATGTTGTCAGTACCGGCCGGGGCTTGAACCGGCGACCTTCCGATCACAAGCTCACCTTCTTAACCTCTGTGCCACCACTCCCATATAATATTTATACAGTATGAGTACAGTATACATATGCTATGCTGCCTTTTGTTCTTCTTTTTAGCAACAACAAATGTGCAGCAAATGGGACTCCAGCACAGCAGGGGTCGTGAGCCGGAAATTACCATCCGGATATTCATGGTCTTCATTTACGTGTCTTTTTCAACGTACGTCCGCCTCTGGGAGTGTGAGGAAGGTAGTCAATTTATCCAGCGTAACTGCTGTCCGTGAATACCGTAGAGGTGCGTTGAACGTGTGTTTAGCGTTTTGCGTTATGTAGCTTCGTGAAAACAGCTTACTGACGCAGGAAACAAATACACAGCCACAGAAAGAACAAAATGTTGTAGTGGCTTATTGTGAGTAGATCAAGGCTGTTTTTAAAGCACAAGGACTGTCCTTGGAGTGCAAGTAAAGAGGTGGGTGGTCTTTTTTTGTACGCTTTCGTTAATTGTCAACGTTCAGTTGTTAGCCGCTATGCTAATGTTAGCGCTTAGCTTCTCCCTCAAACACGAGCTGCACTCAAAAGCAGTCGAGGTGCGTCCACAAATATATTGCAGAATCGTGTATCTTATTGTGTTAGTCTTTCAAAGTGAAAAGAGAATGTGAACTTGTGCCAATAATAAGATTTGAGTTCTGTAAACATTGTTGTTGAACAACTTTAGCATGTGCTGTGCCGCCATGTTGAGCTAACTTAGCTAACTAGTATTCTCCACAACAGGCTAATCTCGTTTCTTAAATCTTAATAGATAAAACTAATAATATCCTCAAAATGAATGCCTGAAGTTGAGATTTAAAGTTTTTTTTTAACGGTTTCACGTAAATACGAGTCGAAAACTGTTTGTTTAAATTTATTTATTTTTCTTCCGACGATTTCTTGGAAGTTTGCTCATCTTTGTTTGGACTTCCTCTAGGTCGGTGAGGCACAATGGCAGCGCCTTATCTTTACAGAGGGCTCCCTCCGGGGATGCCACCAGGCGTGCCTCCTGTTCTTGTCCCCCAGATTGTCCCCCCAGGTATTGTCCCAATGGTCCCCCCTTCCGCACCTGTCCCAGACTACATGTCTGAGGAGAAACTGCAAGAAAAAGGTACTTTGTTTTGTTGTTGTTCAATTCAGAACATAAAGTCATACAGATTTCCCTTTTCCGGTACATATGTTTGTGAAATTATATTTAAAATGGATCTTAATCTTACAGCAAGGAAATGGCAGCAATTGCAGGCCAAGCGCTACGCAGAAAAAAGAAAGTTTGGCTTTGTGGATGCCCAGAAGGAGGACATGCCCCCTGAACATGTCCGCAAGATCATTAGGGACCATGGAGATATGACCAACAGAAAGTTCCGACATGACAAAAGGGTGTACCTTGGGTAAAATAAATAAAAATTGCTTTTACGTTTATACAAAAAGCAAGTTTAGTAATTCCTAGTAACCAATATACTAATGGTATCAACCGTTTGCATGGTCTAATATGCCCATGGGTTATGATTATGCTATTTCTGCTTCTTTTGATCTCACTGTGTATGTTCTTGCTGAACAGTGCCCTCAAGTACATGCCCCACGCAGTGCTGAAACTACTTGAAAACATGCCGATGCCCTGGGAACAAATCCGAGATGTTCCTGTGCTCTATCACATCACTGGAGCCATTTCCTTTGTGAATGAAATCCCTTGGGTTATAGAGCCTGTCTACATTTCCCAGTGGGGGTAAGAATATGTTTGACATCCTATACTTAAGTGTGGTCTCACTTTGTTTGTCAGGGTATAACCCAAAATGAACATCAAATGGAATGGGCACAACAATGTTTCTTTGGTATCAATAGTCAGCATTATTCCTTAAAAAATTTCAGCACCCAGTGGATCATGATGCGTCGTGAGAAACGTGATCGACGACACTTCAAGAGAATGCGCTTTCCTCCGTTTGATGACGAGGAGCCGCCGCTGGACTATGCTGACAACATCCTTGATGTGGAGCCTCTGGAGGCCATCCAAATGGAGCTCGATAACGAGGAAGATTTACCCGTTGTGGATTGGTTCTATGAGCACCAGCCCCTCAAAGACTCTACCAAGTGAGTCCTCTTATTTATTACAAATGCAAGTTTATTATTTCAGCTGTTGGTTGGAGTGAAAATACAAACTTGTTTTTGTCTTGTTCAGGTTCGTGAATGGCACCACTTACCGTCGCTGGCAGTTCACCCTGCCCATGATGTCCACACTGTATCGTCTGGCCAATCAGCTTATGACAGACCTGGTGGATTATAATTACTTTTATCTGTTTGACCTCAAGGCCTTTTTCACGTCTAAAGCCTTGAACATGGCCATCCCAGGAGGACCAAAGTTTGAGCCGCTGGTCAGAGACATTAACCTCCAGTAAGTGCTGCGTTTATATAAGTGAAACGATCGACAACTGATTTTAAACTTGACATTTTTGGGCCTGTAGAACTTGGAATGTTTTCCTGTTTACAAACATAAATGTACTTGTGGAATTTAATAAATCATCTTTGCTAAAGAGTAGAACAGCAGAGCAGATACTAAATGATTTCTCTTAGCCGAATATGTTTGTATTTTCTGCAGGGATGAAGACTGGAACGAGTTCAACGACATCAACAAAATCATCATCCGTCAGCCCATCAGGACAGAGTACAAAATTGCTTTCCCCTACTTGTACAACAACTTACCACATCATGTGCACCTCACCTGGTAGGAATGAATGAGTTATTTAAACAAAACATAAGTGAAACTTATTTGTTTAGTCATAAATAAATAATTAGGTTGGTGAAATACTGGTAAAATATTTGACTTGATTGTTCATGTTGCTAGATTTATTACATTGTCTGTTGGCTGTATAAACTGGACACTTATGCAACTCATTCTGCAGGTACCATACACCAAATGTGGTTTTTATCAAAACAGAGGATCCAGATCTTCCTGCGTTCTACTTTGATCCACTGATCAACCCCATTTCTCACAGACATTCTGTCAAGGTTTGTGCTGCATACTTTATTTTAAGAGCTGGGAACTGAGAGCTGGTTGTAAGAGATACTTTTATATAGATCTTTATCATTTATGTCCTCTTACAAAGGCGCACTTGCATTGCTTGCTTGTCTGTGCGTAAGAACAAGAGGAATATTAAAATGAATGGTGACCTTTTAAATTTATTCCTGGCTGCAACCGCAGATTACTCCTCACCATTCAGATATTTATTTCAGTTGTACATTTTTTTATTTATGATTTTGATAAATAACTGACTATAATATAAATATGATTTTAAGTCAAAACTCTTCAGTGTTTTTGTTTCTACTTACAGAGTCAGGAGCCCCTCCCCGATGATGATGAGGAGTTTGAGCTTCCTGAGTATGTGGAGCCCTTCCTCAAAGAGACTCCACTCTACACGGACAACACGGCTAACGGCATTGCTCTGCTTTGGGCTCCAAGACCCTTCAATCTCCGCTCTGGTCGCACAAGGCGAGCCATCGATATCCCCCTGGTCAAGAACTGGTGAGCTAACGATCATCACTGGAGCAAGAGTGAATTTGTTTTATTGTTTTAAATTTGTTTGGTTATTTTTACAAAAAAATTAATTGTAGGTAAATTATAACATAAAACATTTTGAGAACGAAATAAGCATGAAATATACATACAGGTACCGAGAGCATTGCCCTGCAGGACAGCCGGTGAAAGTACGTGTTTCGTACCAGAAACTGCTGAAATACTATGTGCTCAACGCACTCAAACACAGACCGCCCAAGGCTCAAAAGAAAAGGTGACAATTACTGGATATATTTTTGATTTTCTGTTTCTTCTCTTTCTAATTCAAAACCGTCTTCTCTCTTCCATCGTATATTTTTTTAGTAAAATGTTTTGTCTTCTGTTACCTTTCAGATATCTGTTCCGCTCCTTCAAAGCCACAAAGTTCTTTCAGTCCACCAAGCTGGACTGGGTGGAGGTCGGCCTGCAGGTGTGCAGGCAGGGCTACAACATGCTCAATCTGCTCATTCATCGTAAGAACCTTAACTACCTGCATCTGGACTACAACTTCAACCTGAAGCCCGTGAAGACACTGACCACCAAGGTAACGTTTCTAAAGCAGATTTGTTAAACTTATTTCACAATAATTCTTGACTCTGAAATCATGAAAAACCTGGGGCTTCATGCCTGAAAACAGTCTAAAGTTACACATTTCTTTTATTGGATGGATGGCAATGTATGTATGTATGCAGGGCAATGCATGCATGTAAGTAATGCTTACTTTATTGTCCCGAAGGATAAATTTGTCTTGGAAATCATGCGCTAAACAAAGCTTCTTTCATACCTAAATTCACTACAAACAATAAAAACATGTGAACACCACAATAAAATAAAATAAAAACACTTATTGCTCAATAAAAACACATAATTGCACATTCCCACATACATTCCAGCAATTAAACAAAACAACAAATCAGACCAGTGCATTTTGTTGTTAATTTTAAGAATTTAGGTGTGAAAATGGTTCAGGTACGGTATTTGAGCCAGTTCTGACTGTTATTTGTCCTCCAGGAGCGAAAGAAGTCCAGATTTGGCAACGCCTTCCATCTGTGCAGAGAGGTGCTGCGTCTCAGCAAGCTGGTGGTGGACAGCCACGTTCAGTACAGACTGGGAAATGTTGACGCTTTCCAGGTTTGTTTAGAATTTTTCACTGCTCATCTTATTACATTTCCAGGCTTTCTACAGTTCTCTATAATTCATGTTCCTTTATTGTGTGATCAGTTTGAGCAACAAAGCACATCGACTATTGTTTGTCCTTCATTATATAAGATTTTCCTGTAACGAAGTAAAGTTTTGCATCACAGTTTAATTGCAGTATTAAACAGGAGAGTATACCAATGAGCATTTAAAGTGTTTAAATTTAATATTTTCCTCATCTTTAAGTATCTTTGTTCCCAGTGTTTGTTTCACACGATGACCTCGTACGTTGCTTTGTTTCTGTGTTTTTAGTTGTCAGACGGGCTGCAGTACATCTTTGCTCATGTGGGTCAGCTGACAGGCATGTATCGCTACAAGTACAAGCTGATGAGGCAAATCCGGATGTGCAAAGACCTAAAACATCTCATCTACTACCGATTCAACACTGTAAGCAAACTTGGTGTATTAGAACAGCTTCTTTGCCAAGTTCTCTGCACTTTGAAGCTGTATTCAGTAATCTTATGTTTTTAATCAGGGTCCTGTGGGCAAAGGTCCAGGTTGTGGCTTCTGGGCCGCTGGCTGGAGAGTGTGGCTCTTCTTCATGAGGGGCATTACTCCACTGTTGGAGAGGTGGCTCGGAAATCTCCTGGCCAGGCAGTTTGAAGGCACGGCATCATATTTTCATTTTAACTGTGGTGCTGTGACGCAAGCATGTAAAGATAGCAAGTGAGCTTATTTATTTAATCAAATGTATATTTTTTTTTTTTACCTCCACAGGACGCCACTCAAAGGGTGTGGCCAAGACCGTGACCAAACAGCGTGTGGAGTCTCACTTTGACCTGGAGTTGCGTGCTGCAGTGATGCACGACATCCTGGATATGATGCCTGAAGGTATCAAGCAGAACAAGGCCAGAACCATCCTGCAGCATCTCAGCGAATCCTGGAGATGCTGGAAGGCAAACATCCCTTGGAAGGTCAGTGGCTCACAGTTATCTTCCACTGTGACACTACTGTATATGGGAGGGTTATTCCCTGTTCTGTTTAATCTTAAGATTGGTCTAACTGTGTAGTAAGTTGAAATTCAAAAAATAATATCATTACTCGAAACTTTTGTTTTTAGAACATCATATTGAAGAAGCTTATGTATTTAGATATACAGTAGTTGATAACTTAGTCCTTATCAAGAATCTTGTAAAGATAGTTGTCATGTTTTCAGGTCTTATAAAGATGATGTAAAATGCAGTCTTGGTCTTTTTTTAGGTCCCCGGCCTCCCCACTCCCATCGAGAACATGATCCTACGGTACGTGAAGGCCAAAGCTGACTGGTGGACAAACACGGCTCACTACAACCGCGAGCGAATTCGAAGAGGCGCCACCGTGGACAAGACGGTGTGCAAAAAGAACCTGGGCAGGTTGACACGTCTGTACCTGAAAGCTGAGCAGGAACGACAACACAACTACCTGAAGGTAACACAGCAGGGTGTTTTTTATTTTATTTATTTTGCTGATTTAAAAAACCGGTGCGCTAATTCTGTTTAGTTTCTTACTGTAGTTGTCCTTGTTCAAATTAATGCACTGAAGCTAGACAAAACAAATGAGTGTAATGCATACAACTAAATCAATGTCCTGTTTTATGGAATCCTCTTAAAAAGGCACACTTGCATTGGTTGTGTAGGAACTGGAGGAATATAAAAATGAACAAGTTTTTTTTATTGCTCACTGCAGTTGCAGTTGGCCCATCACTGTTAGATATTGGTTCTTCTGACTGTAAGGACTTTAAGGAACCTAACAGAATGTGCTTTATATTATCTAAACAGTTTAAGCTTTTTCTTTAACCCTTTTATTTTTATTAAATTTTGTATTTCTTCCAGGATGGCCCCTACATTACAGCAGAAGAGGCTGTGGCGATTTACACCACCACGGTGCACTGGCTGGAGAGTCGGCGGTTCTCTCCCATACCTTTCCCCCCATTGTCCTACAAACATGACACCAAGCTGCTGATCCTGGCCCTGGAGAGGCTCAAAGAGGCGTACAGGTAAACATGTAGAGGATATGGTCTACTCATCAGCTGTCTGTCCAACCTCTTTATTTTTAAGATGTATTTAATTTGTGTGTGTGTGTGTCTTGTAGTGTGAAATCTCGTCTGAACCAGAGTCAGAGGGAGGAGCTGGGTTTGATCGAGCAAGCCTACGACAACCCTCACGAAGCTCTGTCCAGGATCAAACGTCACCTGCTCACACAGAGAGCGTTCAAAGAGGTCAGCATACGCAAGTGCAGGCGTTTAGTCACAGACAAAAACATTAGTATATACCTGTACTTTTTTTTCAACGTGTAACTTTTAGAGCACAAAACATTTGGTGGAAACTTACTCAAAATGATTTGACATTTTTCTGTTCAGTTTAACAGCAGGAAAAAATGTATGACCCTTTTCTAGGTTTATTTTAAAAACTAAATTGTTATCTTTTAATCCTCAAAGTGTTTGCTTGAAGCTTTCATTTATTCATACAAGTTTAATGTTTTCATTTTAAAGAGGTTCTTACATGGATGGATTGATTACAGGATATTACAAAATATGGAAATTACAGGGTCACAGCGGTTATGTCATAGACAACAGCATCTCTAAGATAACAAAGTTAATACTGAACTATTAAAAAACAAAAATACACAAATACTTAAAGGTTCAGTATGTAATTTCTGGAACATGCTGGAACTTGGGAAAATTTTGAACAGAGACACGTTTCTGGTCCCTCCCCCTCAGGGACCAGAAACTTACCCCTTGCTCTGCTGAAATTCAAATTCAAGCTCTGTTTTTATTGGCTGGTTAACGGCGTGTCACTGTGGCTTTTTAGAAATGCTTTTAGAGAAGCAAGGGGACAATAGTTTTTTTCAGAGATTACTTGTCTAAAATCAGTATGTCAGGAGGTAGTGACAGAGTGAAGAAATATGTTAAAAATATGTTGTTAGAAAAGTTACATACAGCTCCTTTAAATAATTATTTTAAAAAAGTGCATCAAAATCCAACAAAGTTCAGTCAGGTCATCTGGTTGGTTTCTTTTTTTGTTGAGAGGTTTCGTCCTTCATCCAAAGGACTTCATCAGTCTGAGGAGCCACAACAAACTCAGTCCCACAAGCAGCACACTCCCATACACTGGCTATGGCTGCCTCAGAGGAGTCGACAGAAACCATCTTATCACCAGCAAACTGGTTGGTCCACTTTGTGAGTGCTGCTTGTGGGACTACGGTTGTTGTGGCTCCTCGGACTGATGAAGTCCTTTGGCTGAAGGACATAATGTCTCAGCAAAAAAAAAAAACTGTCCAGATGACCTGACTGAACTTTGTTGAATTTTTTTAACTGGATTATTGAGCATGAACTTTGATGCATCATAATACATTGAACCAATGTAGAGGGGTACTTTTAGTAGCAAACATTTAGTACACCTCTTCATTGCTCATTATAGAGCTTGGTGGAAGCTGGCAGGAAAGACCTACGATAACGTTCAGTCCTTCACGTTGGTGCAGTCAGCCAGCAACAACTGAAGGAGCTCTGAAACTCCTCCAGGGCATGAAGTGGGTGCACGATGTTGTTCATAACGGCTTTTATTCTTAGCCTCCTCACTTCAGCCACCTGCTCAACCAACTCCTCAGTGACTCCATTAGTGGAGCTCATGTTTTTAAATCAGTTTAAGTCTTTGTGTATGTGACATTTGAGCATCCCCCAGGTGACCGCTACAACAGTCCTGTAAAAAGAGCTCAGCTGTAGTACAGCCTGCTCTGACTCTTCTTGTATGTTTTATTGTCAGTTTCAGACATTTTCTTCTGTTACAGGTTGGTATTGAGTTCATGGACTTGTACAGCCACCTTGTACCAGTGTACGATGTGGAACCTTTGGAGAAGATCACAGATGCCTACCTGGATCAGTACCTGTGGTACGAGGCAGACAAGAGGCGTCTTTTCCCACCGTGGATCAAACCTGCCGACACTGAACCGCCACCTCTGCTGGTCTACAAGTGGTGCCAAGGTAACATTTGCTTCAGCTTTTTTACTTTTTATTTATTTTTTTCAATACACAACGTTCTCTAACATAGGAGCTCACGGTGTCACAAGTATTTATGAGAAGAATAAAATAAAATTGCGCAATGAAATAAAAGTTACACATAAAAGTGGAATCCAACTCAATTCAATGTCATTTAGAAACTACTTCAACAATTTGACATTTTATTATAGTACATTTTTGCGATACTCCACATCCCTCACTTGTTCATTCAAATACACCATTCATTCACCACCTTGGACTTCTATGCTTCATAATGCAGGGGGAGGGCGCTCCGCATCATGAAGGACTCCACTCATTCTGCACACAGTCTATTTCAGCCCCTCCCCTCAAGCAGGCAGCCAAGGAGCATTCAGAGCAAGACCACCAGGCTCAAACAGTTTCTTCCCTGCAGCTGTCAGACTGCTGAACTCGAGATGCACTTAATTCAGCTTCATCTTACTTTTTTTACTTTATTATATACTGTATTTGTACTTTTTTGTATTTATTTATTTGTTAATTGTTAGGCTTCTTGATCTGGAACCTGAGTCCGAATTTCGTAACATAAACATGAAAATGTGAGCTGGCATGACAATAAAAAGTCCTTGAAATACAGATAATAAAAGTAATAAATATCATCATAATAATAATAAAAATATATAATGTAATAATAAAAAATATATAATATTAATAATAATAAATAATTTATATGAAAGCTCCATATCAGTGAACCTGGTACTGCGGTGCCCTCTGTCTCATGTCTATATTCTGCCATGCTGGTTGTCTTAATTGTTCCATTCGTTACTCATGTTTTGAAATTTGGTCGTTGACCACTTGCTCCAGTCGTTCTAGGGACATCTTGGTGTGATTATGTCCACACAGATTTCCTTGGCGTTGTTTTTTCAAATCTTCTAGCAGCATTTTGTTTGACTGATGTTGCCTTCAGTAGCTAATCTAGCGTCTATCTTCCTTTTCTTTCCCGATATCTTTGGTAAGAGTATTTTTGTCTTGTGTTTGCAGTCATTTGGTAAGATTTTATCCAAGTTTGAACGTTTATTATCATTGTCACTTCATTTCTGGCTGAGCTCTTTATCGATGCTGCCTCCCCCTCCATCGTGTCCTTGCTTTAGGCTTTGTGTTCAAATGTTTTACAGTGATATCATTTACTTCACTGTGGAAATAATTGGTGTATACATCTCAACAGTCTGAATTCTGTTTGTTTATTTTCAGGCATCAACAACTTGCAGGACGTGTGGGAAACTGCAGAGGGAGAGTGTAACGTGATGCTGGAGTCTCGCTTTGAGAAGATGTATGAGAAGATTGATCTGACGTTGCTCAATAGGCTGCTGCGTCTCATTGTTGACCACAACATTGCTGATTACATGACGGCCAAGAACAACGTGGTCATAAACTACAAGGTAGACATGTTGATATATTTTTATTCAATTTTTCTTTTGCTGCTGCCATGTTTGTGTTGGTATTTACCGTAAGCTTTTTATTTCATTGTTCTCGTAGGACATGAACCACACCAACTCCTACGGCATCATCAGGGGGCTCCAGTTTGCTTCGTTCATTGTTCAGTATTATGGCCTCGTTATGGACCTGCTGGTGCTCGGATTACACCGTGCCAGTGAGATGGCTGGCCCGCCCCAGATGCCCAACGACTTCCTCAGTTTCCAAGACACCACCACAGAGAGCGCCCATCCGATCAGACTGTACTGCCGCTACATCGACCGCGTGCACATCTTCTTCAGGTGGGGTTGGGTTAACAGAGGGTTACTTCCAACTTGTTTTGTTTTGCCTGACGATTCAATGAATTCTAAGTAGTGACATCTCATTTGTTGATTCTGCAGGTTCTCAGCCGATGAGGCCAGGGACCTGATTCAGCGGTACCTGACGGAGCATCCAGACCCCAACAACGAGAACATAGTGGGTTACAACAACAAGAAGTGCTGGCCTCGAGATGCTCGGATGAGACTAATGAAGCACGATGTCAACCTGTGAGTTTATCACAAAAATACTTAACCATGCAGGTGTTTTATTGGAAAGTAGGTCATTCTTTGAAAAACATGTGACTCGTTCACGAGCTCGTCATAGAGTTTGAGAAAAGTCCTGTCTTTATTTGACCAGTGGGCGAGCGGTGTTTTGGGACATCAAGAATCGCCTGCCCAGATCTGTGACCACTGTGCAGTGGGAGAACAGCTTTGTGTCGGTTTACAGCAAAGACAACCCCAACCTGCTCTTTAACATGT
>JBBPBX010074889.1:0-13802 GCA_038048925.1 Garcialebias charrua
AATGCACAACAAACCTGCTGTTTCTCTGTTCTCATTTGAGCCTGATGACTGGATCTTGAAGGAGGCCCACTCCTCCGATATGGAGACCCTCTTTTCAGTCAGGACACCAGTTGACGTTATGGTACTGCAAACAGCACATCCTGCAGGAAGTAAATAAAAATTGTCATAATTGTATATTTTTTAATATTTCCTGATACCAGTAATAATACTAGAATCTACTGATTCACTAGACTGTAAGCATGTGTCGACAATTACATTCATTATTACCTTTCATTATTACTTGCATACACTTTTGCATTATGACCAACTAAAACGTGAAAATGAAATGATCACACACACACACACACACACACACACACACACACACATATATATATAATTTCTCATGTAATATACTGTACTAAACTTTTGAAAGATATGATTATCAGACTATTTTAAAATTATCAAGTCATAATATGTTAATGTTGGAAATATATCAATTAAACCTTATATACAAATTGGTTCCCATATTTTTTTATATTTACCTAATTTTTTGTTCCTCCATTCCAACCAGGGATGTCTGTTTTTAAATTCCCGAGCCTGACTTTCACTCCACAAGGCTGGCCAATTTGGATCTAAAAATGAAACAAGGAGTTTTAAAACAGAGTAAAAAGCATAGCATTTTGTTGATTATTGGAGTGACAGACTTTGTCACAAACAAATCATTTTTATATTCACATATTTATTTATATGAAATGTTACTGTAAAATTCTGGACAGTAACCGTGTTTCCATCAAGGTTTCTTGATGCGCATTTTGGAGTTTGGCATCAGAAAAGGTCGATAAAAACATGCAGTTACTTGCTGCTTGAGCTAGCTTCAGCTAACTTGTACTAGCCAACACTTACCTGGGGAAATGCAGATATCAACCTCATTATGGCTGGTTTCGGCCGTCGAACTGGTAGGTTCTTCTAATGTTGTCTCTGTAGCTTCGGGTTCAGCTGGTTTATAAAAACATTCAAAAAGTGTAGCTTGTTTCCTTTTCATTTTGAGTCTGTCGTCGTTAGCGAAAATGCTCTACCTACACCGTCTGTCCCGTTTTATTGAACTTGTGCCCGCCTGCATCCCGAGCAGCCAATCATAAAGGAGCTTCTTAAGAAACCAATCACAGAGCAGAGAACTATGGTAGTGAGCTCAGCTCAGCCAATGGCTGTGAGCCTCACGTACAATACGAGGAACACAAAACTATGGCAGCCGCGACATCCAGTGACTACAGTAAATGTCCATCCAATCTTCTTCTTCTTCCATCAATGACTACAGTAAATGTCCATCCAGTGACTACAGTAAATGTCCATCCAGTGACTACAGTAAATGTCCATCCAGTGACTACAGTAAATGTCCATCCAATGACTACAGTAAATGTCCATCCAGTGACTACAGTAAATGTCCATCCAGTGACTACAGTAAATGTCCATCCAATCTTCTTCTTCTTCCATCCAGTGACTACAGTAAATGTCCATCCAGTGACTACAGTAAATGTCCATCCAGTGACTACAGTAAATGTCCATCCAGTGACTACAGTAAATGTCCATCCAATGACTACTGTAAATGTCCATCCAGTGACTACAGTAAATGTCCATCCAGTGACTACAGTAAATGTCCATCCAATCTTCTTCTTCTTCCATCCAGTGACTACAGTAAATGTCCATCCAGTGACTACAGTAAATGTCCATCCAATCTTCTTCTTCTTCCATCCAGTGACTACAGTAAATGTCCATCCAATCTTCTTCTTCTTCCATCCAGTGACTACAGTAAATGTCCATCCAGTGACTACAGTAAATGTCCATCCAGTGACTACAGTAAATGTCCATCCAGTGACTACAGTAAATGTCCGTCCAGTGACTACAGTAAATGTCCGTCCAGTAACTACAGTAAATGTCCATCCAGTGACTACAGTAGATATCCATCCAGTGACAACAGTAAATGCCCTTCCAGTGAATACAGTAAATGTCCATCCAGTGACTACAGTAAATGTCCATCCAATGACTACTATAAATGTCTATTCAATGACTACTGTAAATGTCCATCCAGTGACTACAATAAATGTCCATCGAGTGACTACAGTTAAAGCCCATCCAGTGACTACAGTAAATGTCCATCCAGTGACCACAGTAAATGTCCATCCAGTGACTACAGTAAATGTCCATCGAGTGACTTCAGTAAATGTCCATCCAGTGACAACAGTAAATGTCCATCCAATGACTACAGTAAATGTCCATCCAGTGACTACAGTAAATGTCCATCCAATCTTCTTCTTCTTCTTCCATTCAAAGACTACTGTAAATGTCCATCCAATGACTACTATAAATGTCTATTCAATGACTACTGTAAATGTCCATCCAGTGACTACAATAAATGTCCATCTAGTGACTACAGTTAAAGTCCATCCAGTGACTACAGTAAATGTCCATCCAGTGACCACAGTAAATGTCCATCCAGTGACTACAGTAAATGTCCATCGAGTGACTTCAGTAAATGTCCATCCAGTGACAACAGTAAATGTCCATCCAATGACTACTGTAAATGTCCATCGAGTGACTACAGTAAATGTCCATCCAATCTTCTTCTTCTTCTTCCATTCAAAGACTACTGTAAATGTCCATCCAGTGACTACAGTAAATGTCCGTCCAGTGACTACAGTAAATGTCCATCCAGTGACTACAGTAAATGTCCATCCAATGACTACTGTAAATGTCCATCCAGTGACTACAGTAAATGTCCATCCAGTGACTACAGTAAATGTCCATCCAGTGACTACAGTAAATGTCCATCCAGTGACTACAGTAAATGTCCATCCAATCTTCTTCTTCTTCCATCCAATGACTACTGTAAATGTCCATTCAATAACTACTGTAAATGTGCATCCAGTGACTACAGTAAATGTCATTCCAGTGACTACAGTAAATGTCCATCCAGTGACTACAGTAAATGTCCATCCAATGACTACTGTAAATGTCCATCCAGTGACTACAGTAAATGTCCATCCAGTGACTACAATAAATGTCCTTCCAGTGACTACAGTAAATGTCCATCCAGTGACAACAGTAAATGTCCATCCAATGACTACTGTAAATGTCCATTCAATGACTACTGTAAATGTCAATCCAATGACTACAGTAAATGTCCATCCAATGACTACATTAAATGTCCATCCAGTGACTACAGTAGATGTCCATCCAGTGACTACAGTAAATGTCCATCCAGTGACTACTGTAAATATCCATCCAATGACTACTGTAAATGTCCATCCAGTGACTACAGTAAATGTCCATCCAGTGACTACAGTAGATGTCTTTCCAGTGACTATAGTAAATGTCCGTCCAGTGACTACAGTAAATGTCCATTCAGTGACTACAGTAAATGTCCATTCAATGACTACTGTAAATGTCCATCCAGTGACTACAGTAAATGTCCATTCAATGACTACTGTAAATGTCCATCCAGTGACTACATTAAATGTCCATCCAGTGACTACAGTAGATGTCCATCCAGTGACTACAGTAAATGTACATCCAGTGACTACTGTAAATATCCATCCAATGACTACTGTAAATGTCCATCCAGTGACTACAGTAAATGTCCATCCAGTGACTACAGTAGATGTCTTTCCAGTGACTATAGTAAATGTCCGTCCAGTGACTACAGTAAATGTCCATTCAGTGACTACAGTAAATGTCCATTCAATGACTACTGTAAATGTCCATCCAGTGACTACAGTAAATGTCCATCCAGTGACTACAGTAAATGGCCATCCAGTGACTACAGTAAATGTCCATTCAATCTTCTTCTTCTTCCATCCAATGACTACTGTAAATATCCATTCAATGACTACTATAAATGTCCATCCAGTGACTACAGTAAATGTCCATCTAGTGACTACAGTAAATATTCATCCAATGACTACTGTAAATGTCCATCCAGTGACTACAGTAAATGTCCATCCAGTGACTACAGTAGATGTCCGTCCAGTGACTACAGTAAATGTCCATCCAGTGACTACAGTAAATGTCCATCCAGTGACTACAGTAACTGTCCATGCAGTGACTACTGTAAATGTCCATCCAGTGACTACAGTAAATGTCCATCCAGTGACTACAGTAAATGTCCATCCAGTGACTACAGTAAATGTCCATCCAATGACTACTGTAAATGTCTATCCAGTGACAACAATAAATGTCCATCCAGTGACTACAGTAGAAGCCCTCCAGTGACTACAATAAATGTCCATCCAGTGAATACAGTAAATGTCCATCAAGTGACTACAGTAAATGTCCATCCAATGACTACTGTAAATGTCCATCCAGTGACTACAGTAAATGTCCATCCAGTGACAACAGTAAATGTCCATCCAGTGACTACAGTAATTGTCCATCCAGTGACTATCCAGTGACTACAGTAATTGTCCATCCAGTGACTACACTAATTGTCCATCCAATGACTACTGTAAATGTCCATCCAATGACTACTGTAAATGTCCATCCATTGACTACAGTAAATGTCCATCCAGTGACTACAGTAAATATCCATCCAGTGACTAGCAGTAAATATCCATCAAGTGACTACAGTAAATGTCCATCCAATGACAACTGTAAATGTCCATCCAGTGACTACAGTAAATGTCCATTCAGTTACTACAGTAAATGTCCATCTAGTGACTACAGTAAATGTCCATCCAGTGACTACAGAAGATGTCCGTTCAGTGACTACAGTAAATGTCCATCCAGTGATAACAGTAAATGTCCATCCAGTGACTACAGTAAATGTCCATCCAATGACTACTGTAAATGTCCATCCAGTGACTACAGTAAATGTCCATCCAGTGACTACAGTAAATGTCCATCCAGTGACTACTGTAAATGTCCATCCAGTGACTACAGTAAATGTCCATCCAGTGACTACAGTAAATGTCCATCCAGTGACTAGTAAATGTCCATCCCGTTACTACAGTACATGTCAGTCAAGTGACTACAGTGAATGTCCATCCAGTGACTACAGTAGATGTCCATCCAGTGACTATGGTAAATGTCCATCCAGTGACTACAGTAAATTTCCATCCAGTGACTATAGTAGATGTCTATCCAGTGAGTACAGTAAATGTCTATCCAGTGACTACAGTAAATGTCCATCCAGTGACTATATTAGATGTCTGTCCAGTGACAATAGTATATGTTTTTCCAGTGACTATAGTAGATGTTTGTCCAGTGACTATATTAGATGTATGTCCAGTGACTATAGTAGATGTTTGTCCAGTGACTACAGTAGATGTCCGTCCAGTGACCATAGTAGATGTCCATCCAGTGACTACAGCAAATGTCCATCCAGTGACTACTGTAAATGTCCATCCAATGACTACAGTAAATGTCCATCCCGTGACTATAGTAGATGTCTATCCAGTGAGTACAGTAAATGTCCATCCAATGACTACTGTAAATGTCCATCCAGTGACTACAGTAAATGTCCATCCAGTGACTATTGTAGATGTCTATCCAGTGAGTACATTAAATGTCCATCCAGTGAGTACAGTAAATATCCATCCAGTGACTACAGTAAATGTCCATCCAGTGACTATAGTAGATGTCCGCCAAGTGACTACAGTAGATGTCCGCCAAGTGACTACAGTAGATGTCCGCCCAGTGACTACAGTAGATGTTCGTCCAGTGACTACAGTAGATATCCACCCAGTGACTATAGTAGATGTCCATCCAGTGACTACAGTAAATGTCCATTCAAAGACTACTGTAAATGTCCATCCAGTGACTACAGTAAATGTCCATCCAGTGACTATAGTAGATGTCCGCCAAGTGACTTCAGTAGATGTCCGCCCAGTGACTAGAGTAGATGTTCGTCCAGTGACTAAAGTAGATATCCGCCCAGTGACTATAGTAGATGTCCATCCAGTGACTACAGTAAATGTCCATCCAAAGACTACTGTAAATGTCCATCCAGTGACTACAGTAAATGTCCATCCAGTGACTATAGTATATGTCTTTCCAGTGAGTACCGTAAATGTCCATCCAGTGACTACAGTAAATGTCCATCCAGTGACTACAGTAAATGTCCATTCAATGACTACAGTAAATGTCCATCCAGTGACTACAGTAAATGTCCATCCAGTGACTACAGTAAATGTCCATCCAGTGACTACAGTAAATGTCCTTCCAGTGACTACAGTAAATGTCCATCCAGTGACTACAGTAAATGTCCATCCAGTGACTACAGTAAATGTCCATCCAGTGACTACAGTAAATGTCCATCCAGTGACTACAGTAAATGTCCATCCAGTGACTACAGTAAATGTCCATCCAGTGACTACAGTAAATGTCCATCCAGTGACTACAGTAAATGTCCATCCAGTGACTACAGTAAATGTCCATCCAGTGACTACAGTAAATGTCCATCCAGTGACTACAGTAAATGTCCATCCAGTGACTACAGTAAATGTCCATCCAGTGACTACAGTAATGCCCATCCAGTGACTACAGTAAATGTCCACCCAATGACTACTGTAAATGTCCATCCAGTGACTACAGTAAATGTCCATCCAGTGACTATAGTAGATGTCTATCCAGTGAGTACGTTAAATGTCCATCCAGTGAGTACAGTAAATGTCCATCTAGTGACTACAGTAAATGTCCATCCAGTGACTATAGTAGATGTCCGCCAAGTGACTACAGTAGATGTCCGCCCAGTGACTACAGTAGATGTTCGTCCAGTGACTACAGTAGATGTCTGCCCAGTGACTATAGTAGATGTCCATCCAGTGACTACAGTAAATGTCCATCCAATGACTACTGTAAATGTCCATCCAATGACTACAGTAAATGTCCATCCAGTGACTATAGTAGATGTCTATCCAGTGAGTACAGTAAATGTCCATCCAGTGAGTACAGTAAATGTCCATCCAATGACTACAGTAAATGTCCATCCAGTGACTATAGTAGATGTCCGCCCAGTGACTACATTAGATGTTCGTCCAGTGACTATAGTAGATCTCCGCCCAGTGACTATAGTAGATGTCCATCCAGTGACTACAATAAATGTCCATCCAATGACTACTGTAAATGCCCATCCAGTGACTACAGTAAATGTCCATCCAATGACTACAGTAAATGTCCATCCAGTGACTATAGTAGATGTCCGCCCAGTGACTACATTAAATGTTCGTCCAGTGACTATAGTAGATCTCCGCCCAGTGACTATAGTAGATGTCCATCCAGTGACTACAATAAATGTCCATCCAATGACTACTGTAAATGTCCATCCAGTGACTACAGTAAATGTCCATCCAGTGACTATAGTAGATGTCTATCCAGTGAGTAAAGTAAATGTACATCCAGTGAGTACAGTAAATGTCCGTCCAGTGACTACAGTAAATGTCCATCCAGTGTCTACAGTAAATGTCCATCCAGTGACTATAATAGATGTCAGTCCAGTGACTACAGTAGATGTCTGTCCAGTGTCTACATTAGATGTCCGTCCAGTGACTACTGTAGATATCTGTCCAGTGACTACAGTAAATGTCCATCCAGTGACTACAGTAAATGTCCATCCAGTGACTACAGTAGATGTCCATCCAGTGACTACAGTAAATGTCCATCCAGTGACTACAGTAAATGTCCATCCAGTGACTATAGTAGATGTCTATCCAGTGAGTACCGTAAATGTCTATCCAGTGACTACAGTAAATGTCCATCCAGTGACTATATTAGATTTCTGTCCAGTGACTATAGTAGATTTTTTTCCAGTGACTATAGTAGATGTTTGTCCAGTTACTATATTAGATGTCTGTCCAATGATTACAGTAGATGTCTGTCCAGTGTCTACAGTAATTGTCCATCCAGTGACTACAGTAGATGCCTGTCAAGTGACTACAGTAGATGTCTGTCCAGTGACTACAGTAGATGTCCGCCCAGTGTCTGCAGTAGATGTCCGTCCAGTGACTACAGTAGATGTCTGTCCAGTGACTACAGTAGATGTTTGTCCAGTGTCTACAGTAGATGTCTGTCCAGTGCCTATAGTAGATGTTTGTCCAGTGACTACAGTAGATATCCATCCAGTGACTATAGTAGATGTCCATCCAATGATTACAGTAGATGTCTGTCCAGTGTCTACAGTAGATGTCTTTCCAGTGACTACAGTAGATGCCTGTCCAGTGACTACAGTAGATGCCTGTCCAGTGACTACAGTAGATGTCCGCCCAGTGACTACAGTAGATGTTCGTCCAGTGACTACAGTAGATATCCACCCAGTGACTATAGTAGATGTCCATCCAGTGACTACAGTAAATGTCCATTCAAAGACTACTGTAAATGTCCATCCAGTGACTACAGTAAATGTCCATCCAGTGACTATAGTAGATGTCCGCCAAGTGACTTCAGTAGATGTCCGCCCAGTGACTAGAGTAGATGTTCGTCCAGTGACTACAGTAGATATCCGCCCAGTGACTATAGTAGATGTCCATCCAGTGACTACAGTAAATGTCCATCCAAAGACTACTGTAAATGTCCATCCAGTGACTACAGTAAATGTCCATCCAGTGACTATAGTAGATGTCCGCCCAGTGACTACATTAGATGTTCGTCCAGTGACTATAGTAGATCTCCGCCCAGTGACTATAGTAGATGTCCATCCAGTGACTACAATAAATGTCCATCCAATGACTACTGTAAATGCCCATCCAGTGACTACAGTAAATGTCCATCCAATGACTACAGTAAATGTCCATCCAGTGACTATAGTAGATGTCCGCCCAGTGACTACATTAGATGTTCGTCCAGTGACTATAGTAGATCTCCGCCCAGTGACTATAGTAGATGTCCATCCAGTGACTACAATAAATGTCCATCCAATGACTACTGTAAATGTCCATCCAGTGACTACAGTAAATGTCCATCCAGTGACTATAGTAGATGTCTATCCAGTGAGTAAAGTAAATGTACATCCAGTGAGTACAGTAAATGTCCGTCCAGTGACTACAGTAAATGTCCATCCAGTGTCTACAGTAAATGTCCATCCAGTGACTATAATAGATGTCAGTCCAGTGACTACAGTAGATGTCTGTCCAGTGTCTACATTAGATGTCCGTCCAGTGACTACTGTAGATATCTGTCCAGTGACTACAGTAAATGTCCATCCAGTGACTACAGTAAATGTCCATCCAGTGACTACAGTAGATGTCCATCCAGTGACTACAGTAAATGTCCATCCAGTGACTACAGTAAATGTCCATCCAGTGACTATAGTAGATGTCTATCCAGTGAGTACCGTAAATGTCTATCCAGTGACTACAGTAAATGTCCATCCAGTGACTATATTAGATTTCTGTCCAGTGACTATAGTAGATTTTTTTCCAGTGACTATAGTAGATGTTTGTCCAGTTACTATATTAGATGTCTGTCCAATGATTACAGTAGATGTCTGTCCAGTGTCTACAGTAATTGTCCGTCCAGTGACTACAGTAGATGCCTGTCAAGTGACTACAGTAGATGTCTGTCCAGTGACTACAGTAGATGTCCGCCCAGTGTCTACAGTAGATGTCCGTCCAGTGACTACAGTAGATGTCTGTCCAGTGACTACAGTAGATGTTTGTCCAGTGTCTACAGTAGATGTCTGTCCAGTGCCTATAGTAGATGTTTGTCCAGTGACTACAGTAGATATCCATCCAGTGACTATAGTAGAAGTCCATCCAATGATTACAGTAGATGTCTGTCCAGTGTCTACAGTAGATGTCCGTCCAGTGACTACAGTAGATGCCTGTCCAGTGACTACAGTAGATGTCTGTCCAGTGACTACAGTAGATGTCCGTCCAGTGACTACAGTATATGTCCGTCCAGTGACTACAGTAGATGTCCGTCCAGTGACTACAGTATATGTCCGTCCAGTGACTACAGTAGATGCCCGTCCATTGACTAAAGTAGATGCCTGTCCAGTGGCTACAGTAGATGTTTATCCAGTGACTACAGTAGATGTTTGTCCAGTGTCTACAGTAGATGTCCTTCCAGTGACTACAGTAGATTGTGACTACAGTTGGACCTGGGGTCTTTCTGTGTGGAGTTTGCATTTTATTTTTGTGATTGCGTGTTTTTTTGTGTGTTTTTTTTACAGGTACTCTGGTTTCCTCCCACAGACCAAAACTTGCATGTTAGACTGCCTTCAGGTCCAGGCCTCCCTTTCAAAAGAGATCCGTGATCTCCATAGAATTTGCCTGGTTAAATAAATGTTAATAAAATAATAAAATAAGACACTGGCACATGCCGCCCTACATTTCCCTCTTTGTGAAAAGTGAAGCTGCTCATTCTTACCTTTTGACAGACTTGTTATTTTCATCCTCGCAGTCTTTGAGCCTCCAGTCCATAACATACCCAATCACAGGAGAGGTGACCAGACACAAGAGCTGGAGCACGCCAAAGATGGAGGTGTATACACTCACTGACAGACAGACACACACACGCACGCGCGCACACACACACACACACACCATTTATTATTAAACTTTGCTGAAAACATCTTAAGTACAATATCATGAGATCATGTGACCACAACTTGATCTAGACAAGTGGCCCCCAAAGTTGGGTTCATGTCTTGATAATCTTTTTAAATGATAGCCAAAAGCACATGGATCCTTAAACATTACATAGAGATATAAATCATAATCATAGATAAATAAGTACACTATAAAGCATGATAGTTGACAAGGCTCTTTGTTTAATGGCTTTTAGTAACATTTAAACCAGCAATATCTGTGGCTACAATATCTGTGACTTTTATTTTGAAAGGTTTGAGAGCCACTGATCTAGACAGGACAGCTACAGAGGAGAGATTGGAGGAGGGGATGAATGCAGATGGGTATTTGGTCACGGGTCTCTTACCCACTTCCATCTTCTCCACTGCAACAGCAGCATGAATGTAACAGGGACGTTAAAGAGGAGTTAACGATAAAAACCAGACACAAGAACATAGGTGTGCAAAAAAGGGATAATCTGGTCATTTTTGAAGTGATGCTCAGCCTAATAGTTATCATTTAGAGCCTTATCAGCTGTGACATCCACCATGGAGCACAGATCAGAGACAAGGGCAGACATCTGTCCGGGCTAGGCTCAAAGCTAGCCAAACGAGGGGCTTTTTGGTTTAAATTGATTTTCAGGCATGTTGTTGCCAGATACATGTTTATAGAAATTTTTATTTTAATATGAGAAAAGACTAACATGATCGATGATAGGTGCTCGTTCAATGACATCACTGCTACATTCACTATAAGTCACAATCACTAGTCCTAATGTTCAAATTCTAACGTTTAGATGCTCTGATGGCATCATGAAGGTAGGCTGCCGCTTCTCCTACGCTGCTTAGACTCACACGTGTAACCTTCCACAGCTCAACCTTTGCAAACACTAGAGGTGCTGACTGATACATTCATCTGCCTCAGCACCATCAGCAGATTCTCCGCTGCATGAACAGACATTCCTGTTGTAGCACAGACATTGTTAGAAGAGACAACAGCTCAGCCTGGCCCAAGACGTTTTCTTCATACTCTGCTCTGAGGTCACAGGTGTTCTGGTCCTAACTTGATGACAGTTGTCAGAACATCACTTGAAAAATGATGGGAACACCCGATGAATGCACAGCCTGTGAGCGACCACACACACCTGTGTTCAGGTCTCCGTCCGTGAGCGACTCCAGGATGGTGTTCATGGCTCCCATGTAAAAGATGAGGCGCAGCTGCGTGACGCACATGGTGATGAGGCTGAGCAGGAAGATGGGGCTTAAAACACTCTTCATGAAGGACTGATCTGCAGAGGAAACGAGAAGAGTTACACGAGCCGGGGACGGATGTAATCCCTCTGCTGATAATCCTGAAGGATTTCACATGACTTTATTCTGCTGTTAGCCACACACAAACATGGGCTGATCTTTAATGTCTGAATGTTCATGAAGCCTTCACAGCTGTGGTCCATTTTTCTTCTGTACGTTTTTCAGTGTGATCCTCGTCCCACAGTTTTGAAGCTATTTCATTAAATCATAAATCAAATGTTCAGCAACTTTAGCTTTTTAAATTGTTTAGCCTTTTCTGCCATTTTTTTCTCAAAGAAATTGAACCAATCTAATTTTACATCCTTCAGATCTTTAGCTCTGTTTACAACTTTTTACTGCTCCTTTCACATTTTGTTCTGCTTCAGCTTCCTTGTGCAAGTTTAAACATTTTTTTAACTTCTTTCAGCTAATTTCAGCTGTTTTTCAGCTGTTTTGTGCTCTTTTCCTAATCTTTCTTTTAACTATAAGCTGACTAAAGTAAATGACTTCACTTTTCACAAAGAGGGAAATATAAGAAGAAGCCAACATTTTTGTGCTTCTTCTAACTTATTTCTGCTAAATTCAGCTTATTATACTCCTTTCAGTTCATTTCTGCAAGTTTCATTTTTCTCTTCAATTTCAGCTACTATATACTGGATCTGTTTATGCTAATTTAAGCCTTTTTAACTAATTCCACATTTTTTAAGCTCATTTCAGCTCTTTCTGCTCTCTTCTTGTAGTTTAAGCTTCTTTCTATATTTTCAGCTACTTTTCAGCTGTTTTTTTTTCTAATTTCAGCTTCTTCTTTTTTTTTTTTTTTACAAAATTTTCTAATTTTTGTGCTCATTCTGCTTATTTAAATCAAACTCAGCAAATATGTGTTCTTTCTGCTTTCTTCTGCTAATTTAGGCGTGTTCCTTCAGTTCAGGTATGTCTTTAAAGGAGCTGTATGTAACTTTTCTAACTATATATTTTTAACATATTTCTTCACTCTGTCACTACCTCCTGACATACTGATTTTAGACAAGTAATCTCTGAAAAAAACTATTGTCCCCTTGCTTCTCTAAAAGCATTTCTAAAAAGCCACAGTGACCCACCGTTAACCAGCCAATAAAAACAGAGTTTGTAACCAGCCAATAAAAACAGAGCTTGAATTTGAATCAGCCAATAAAAACAGAGCTTGAATTTGAATTTCAGCAGAGCAAGGGTAACAGAGCCATATATGGCTCTGAGGGGGAGGAACCAGTAACGTGTATCTGTTCAAAAATTTCCTAAGTTCCAGCGTGTTCCAGAAATTACATACTGAACCTTTAATTAATTTCAGCAGTTTTTTTCTGAATAAACATTCCCACTGCATTTTTGCAGGAAATGGATTTTCTCGTTTTCTTTGACATCTGCTTTTGTAAATTATGGCTGTTATCATCCACAGCCGAAAGAAGACCATAACATTGTTTTTGCCCCTGTCTGAGTGTGTGCGCGAGTTTTTTTAAATTATTTTTTTAAGCAAAATATCTCATAAACTGTTAGATAGATTTGAATAAAACTTGCAGTGAGTAATCACAGTTGAACATTCACTGATTAACATTTGGAAGCAGCTCAATTCAAGATGGCCACCAGATCTAATTTGCTTTAGCCAACACAAAGATCAGTTTTACACATGCTGATGTGGTAACTGAGACTTTACAACGAGGACGTTCCATGAAACTGCATGAAATGTTCATTTCAGGGTTTGACCAGAGTGTTTACAACACCATCATTTCTCTACATGAGACACTCGTCGTCATAAACACTCTGGCATGAAAGACAAGCAATGTGTGACGCCTTTAATTTATTTAGAAGTACCCTTAATTTCTAACACACACACACACACACACACACGCTCGCTCGCTCACTCACTCGCGCGCACGCACGCATGCACGCTCGCTCGCTCGCTCACTCACTCACTCACTCACTCACTCACACACTCACTCACACA
>JBBPBX010074890.1:0-10723 GCA_038048925.1 Garcialebias charrua
GTCTGTCCCTGTCCCTTCATCACATCCCTACCCTATCAGTCTTTTTCACAACCTTGTTTCCTCTTCTTTCTCTTGCCCTTTTTTCATTTGTTTTATTCCAAACTTCCCTCCTTTGATTACCTACCTATCTCTTGTTTTCTCTCTCTTTATCACTCTCAATCATTCTTGTTAGAAAAGTTGAAATATCAAAGAAGTTGCATAAGACTCAGGTCTATGAAGGTTATAAAAAGAGGGGAAAGATGAATGTGACAGGGTTCAACATGGACGACATGTGAGCAAAGGTCTGTCTAATACAGGACACTTTTCAGTTACTGCGCACACACATACACACCATGAGATGTTCAGGTGTAAATCTTGATCTTTAACATCCGGTGTTGAGCAGCAAGCTGTGTACTGTGTCTAATAAAAATAAAACAACAATATAAAATATACAACACCTGATGCTGTATGTTATAAAATAAGGCTGCTTGATCTCTCAGCTAAAATCTTAAGGTCAAACTGTGCTAATTTTTTTCTTTAAGAATAACATTTTTCATGTTACTGAAATTTAACGTGACACCAACTTTCAATAACTGACACAAAAAGAAAGTAACCCGTTTAGTGACAGGAAAGCCCGTAGAGTTGGAAATTGTAAGTTTTATATTTCTTTTCCAAGGATACATTAACAAGTATGGCCAGTCGGGGGATTGGAGTGCAATAAAAGCTGTCAGCGGATCCTTAGGTGAGGAAATTTAAAAAGAAATCATCCAGCACTTTTGGCCACTTTTCCTTTGAGTTATGAGCACACTCGATCTGCAACAGCATTTAAAAATGGCTTTCTGAGTTGCTCTCTCTACAGAGTGCCCTCTTTATGACAGCTGTTATAGTGGTAAATCTCTGAAATGACAAAATGTTTGAGTGAAGAAAAAAATCTCCTTTTTATTATGTTTTTGGAAGTACAGTATATGTTTCTCTTCAAGGTTCTACCAAAAAGTGGTAAAAATACTGACTGATCTATAAAAATAGACTGGGGAGGAGGAAGATAAAGAGACAGTATTCATACAAGGAAGTCAGCACAGATCCCATCAGTCAGCCAGGAAATCAGCTATGTAAGACTGGAAAATGCATAATCCTGTAACACAATATAAAACCAGTGTTGTCGCTGTTTGCAAAGAGGCAGACAATAGAATAGCCATGTTCTCTCATCTACTAAGGCCTTGTTCTCAGGGTTTCAATTAGGGCCTCCTGATTTCCACTGGGGCCCATCCCTTTTATGGAGAAGCCTCATTAATAGAAGAAACACAAATGCAGCCACGCACCCCCCCCACCCCCCACACACACATTCTGCATTCAGAAATGCAGAAACACACAGAGCCACATTTGCTGCAGAGCTTACCCCTGTTTTCTCATCAAAGATCTTGATCCCTCCAAAGGAAACAGTGAGAAACACCTTCTGCTTATGTTCTCCTTTAGACCGTGCTGCTGCAGCTATACCCTGCAGATGGAAAGCACACACACAATGCAAACAGGCATGTTAGAAACAGAATTGAATGAGTATAAATGGAATGCCCAGGAGTCTGTGTCTTTCTTGGGGGATTATCTAACCAGTAATATACACAATGAGCCACAGACACTTGGATCACTTTATAGAGAAACCATTTACAAGCACATAGAGAGACTTTTACTTATTTCTTTACACATTTTTGCATGGTGGCTCAGTTGGTAGAGCTGTTGCCTCAGTGAGAAGGTTTGCCGGCTCAAATCCTGGCCTGGGGCCTTTCTGGGTGGAGTTTGTATGTTCTCTCCATGCATGTGCGGGTTTTCTATGGGTACTCTGGTTTCTTCCCACAGACCAAAAACAGACCAAAACAGTCTGTATGTTAGACTGATTGGTAACTCTAAATTGTCCATAGATGAGAGTGTGAAGGGTTGTTTAATTAACCTTTATTTAACCAGGCAAATCCCAATTGAGATCACACATCTCTTTTGCAATGAGGCCTGGGCCTGAAGGCAGCCTAATATGCATGTTTTTGTTCTGTGGGAGGAAACCGGAGTACCCGGAGAAAACTCACGCAAACCCAAGAAAAACATTCAAACTCCACACAGAAAAAGACCCCAGGTCTAATTGTGGCTTGAACCCAGGACCTTCTTGCTGTGAGGCAACAGTGCTAACCACAAAGCTGTCATACTTTGTCTCTATGTGTAATGGACTGGAGACCTGTCCAGGGTGTCCCCTGCTTCACAGTGATGGCTAGATATCGGCACCAGTGACCCCCGCGACCCGAAAAGGAAGAAGTGAGTAAAGATAATAGATAGATGGATACTGGTAATTTTTTTGGATATTTAGGGAAAATAAATTATTTATCGGTACATGATACCTCAATCACCATATATGTAATGGTATACAGTTTGTATGACATGCATGTGTATACTGGATATGTATATTTACATGTACATATACATATGTATATACATGTATATATATGTACAGTATACATGTGATGTTAATCATGAATGTCGTACTCCCTACCACCTTGTGCATGCATCTATTGTCTTTCCCCCCACTAAATTTGTGTATTCTGCTTCTTTTTTGATTATGTCATATGTGGATGTTTTTTCTGTATAATTAGAACATGCTACTGGATGTCTCAAAATTCCCCCTGGGATTAATAAAGTGTCTGTCTGTCTGTCTGTCTGTCTGTCTGTCTGTCTGTCTGTCTGTCTGTCTGTCTGTCTGTCTGTCTGTCTGTCTGTCTGTCTGTCTGTCTGTCTGTCTGTCTGTCTGTCTGTCTGTCTGTGTCTGTCTGTCTGTCTAATAAAATGTAATAAAATCTCAGAGCAAACAACTGTTGATGAAGAACATTTACAATATGTTTCAACAAAACAAACAGAAACAAACAAAACAACAAAAAAGGGTGTCCATACTTCAACAGTTCAATTCGATTTTTGTGTTAAGTTCAATTTTATATGAAACTTTATTTAATTAAAAAAGGGCAAGTGTACAGTCTTAAGAAACGCACATTTCTTGTTCTCTTTGGTAGTGTTGTGTTCAAGCCCACCTAACCCGAGACCAAGTCAAGACCAAGACCAGAGTGTACCGAGACCGAAACAATACCAAGACTTTTAGGGTCTGAAACCAAGTCGAGACCAAGAACAAGGGAGGACAAGGCCAGGTCGAGAATAAGAACTCAAATGAAATAAATAAAATATAAAATTTTATCAAAAAATATTTTTTAATGAAAGTTACATACTGCAACTCGGTTTGCTTTTGAATTAATGTATCAGCTTTTAGGAATTTTCAAAGCTACATAACAAAGAAATCAGACATTCGGTGGCCTAACTTTATGTGATTCAACAATAAAATTACACAACTGTTAAATTGGAAGCAGTTTCATCAAATGCCAAACCTTGAAAAGCTGATGTGGCAAAACACTCTTCATAAGTCCAAACTCAAGACCAAGGATAACCATATGTTATGCACAGTGGTTTCAATAAAGTAGAAGATATACACATAAAAAGTTACATAAATGGAAATTAGTTTAAAGTAAGGTTTCTTTGCATTTTATAAACATGAGGGATTGCAAAAATACTGTGGCCTAAACATGCGTGTCTCATTAAAATACCTCCTCAACTGAAAACCCTTTCCACTGGTGCAGAGGAGGCAGGGATTGACATTACCTTCAATGCTAAATTGTGGAGTTGTGGAAATCTGGCATGGTTTTTAGCCCAGAAGACAAGTGCATTGTCCGTATCAGAGTCACGGATGGCATCAAAGTATTTGCTTATCTGTGTAACAATAACTGAATCTTGGACTGAGCTGTGACAGCAATGGGACAGAAGGTCAGAGCATTTGGTTGGTGGCAAATCACTGGCTGGATCCACATTCATGGCTTCTGAGCACGCGTGTCATCTTACGGTCCATCATCTTCTCCACCTCAAAGATCAATGTTTCTGAAAAACACAAACACCATGAATGAGTTAGATTTGAAGGGATATGCACATATCAGAGTTGAATTAAATACTTTTATGACCTTTTATAGGACCCTTTATTAAATGATCAATTATTTTATATTTTTTGCTACTCAAATAAACATGCTTAATGTAAAATTAAATGCTGGTTATTTTATCCAGTGCAGAGGTCGGTAATGAAATTATTCTATAAATTGTTATTTGTTTATGTTACAAGGTCTTGCTGTATTAAATTTAACCACTGCCTACTTTTTTAATAGTACTCAAAACACTTGATACTTTGATTTCTCTCTACAGGTGAGTTTGATTGTCTAGTATAAAGTGAGTCCGGATTATATACAATAGGCATGTTACCAGCCTTAATATAAAGAGTATCAGGTTCAATAGGCTCAGAGTACAGGCAGCATGATGGCACAGCGGTTAGAACTGTTGCCTCACAGCAAGAATGTCCTGGGTTCAATCCCCAGTTGGACCTGGGGTCTTTCTGTGTGGAGTTTGCATGTTCTTCTCGTGCTTGCATGGGTTTTCTCCGGCTACTCCTGTTTCCTTCCACATAACAAAAACATGCATGTTAGGCTTCCTTCAGGCCCAGGCCTCCCTTGCAAAAGAGATCTGTAATCTCAATGGGATTTGCCTGGTTAAATAAAGGTTAATAAAATAAATAATATAGAGTGTACAAAATCATTTTCATGACAAAAGTAAACAGATGAAATGAAGATTATGAATTCCAATATACACTAGTTAAGACTTTTTTGGGCTAATGATTTGAAACATTTTGGGATTTATGATTTTCCAAATAAGACATTTATTTTCAGCAGAGAAAAATGTATACTAACCTGTCAGTGTCTTAAGTTCATCTCTGAACTTTTTCGCTGATGCTTTATTTCCCCCATTTGTAACATAAGTCCACCCAGTTTAAGACAAACTGTGGATCCAGCATGGTCAGTCATGGACACGGGTGACATGGCAGTCACCCCAAGGAAGGAGTGTAGCCTGCGATCAGACCAGATGTCAGTTGTTAATGACATAGATGAGTGGGTCTTCAGTCTAGAAACATGTGTGGGTGAACAACACAATGTAAATCAATATTATTTTGGCCATCACATTTTTCAAATAGATAAACAAGGAAGTTCAATGACTGATATGGTGTGAGCCTTAGAGAGTGAACTGGTAAAAGGTTATTTATTTTATCTGAAACTGTAAATTGGAACTTAAAAAAAGCTTTCTAAAATTAATTTGCATATATCCATACAAAGCAAACTATTGGTCATTTGTCATAAGTTGAGACATTATATTACTCAGTCTCCACTCTCTGCTCATAAGGTGAGCTCTCTCAGCCAACCGAGGGAGCATCACCTTGGCGCTTAGCTTTAATGTCAGGAGCTGTATGCAGCTGACATTAACTCATTTCAATGTAACTTAATATTAGCTACACAGCTTTTAGTGGCCTGTCTCGTTATTGTTTATCATAAGCAAAAATTAAACTAGCAGGACCTACTAACGTTGCTAACTTCTCCATCTGCTTTCACGGACCGAACTCTATGGACCCATTCGGTTCCGTGGGGAAACCATGATGTTCTTCATCTGCCGGACCCGGCGGTTCTGGAGGGCAGCTGCTGCGGTCGACGTTATTAGCATCAAGTTGCTAGTGGGAGATGCTAACAACAAGGCCTGCTAATGCTAACAAGGCCACGCTGATAAAGCTGATAAAAAGTTCTGTTTGTATTTTTCTTGGAACAGAGGCAGATTGCTAACGTTAAATAGCTAGCTTTGCTATTATCACTTATAGCTTACCTTTCTTAGTGCTTCCGTTCCAGGTGTTGATAAAAGTTGGACGTAGTCAGACCATCTCTGATAGTGAAGCACTGCAGAACTTACATTGCGCTATGTGCTTTTATTCTCAATGTTGCTTTACAAATATATTCTGATTTAAATAGACAAATTCTACAACTGATTATATGGCAGACATGTTCTCCGGCTCCCAGAAAAGCACTTCTCACTGGAGTGACAAGTGTTGCCAGATACAATTGAGGTTTTCCAGCCCAAAAATCTGTTCAAAACCGCCACATCACACAAAAATCTACAAAGTACCTAGTCAATATATTGTACAGTATATTTAGTGTTTAAGCATGAATGCACATCAGTAAAAGCCAAGGTAATTTAACAATATGTGGCAAAATGCAACAATTCAACAAAAATCCTCCCAGAGTTCCCAGCAAAATAAGAATGAAAACAACCCAACTGGCAGTAAACCGCCCAAACTGGCAACATGAGGATGTGTAAGGTAAGGGGGTGGACGCTGCGTGACAGCAGTAGCAAAAACATGTGTTAGCAATGAGTCATGTTATCGCTCGGATATGAATCAATGCGTTTTGCATCCAATAAAAGTAAGGATGTTGAAAAATAAACTGGACAATATTCTGGCAAGATGGTCTTGACTGGTCTTGAAATAAAATCCCAAGTCCTCAATGTCCAAGAACGAGATAAGGCCGAGACCAAATGCGGTCGAGCCAACCAGTTGGCTGATGACAGCCAAAACCATCATTATACAGGGGTGGAGGCCTCCGGGTTCAACTGCCCCCTCTTACAATGCTGTTATTGCTAGTATCCAGTGCTGGGCAGCGCTAATCCAAAAATTAGTTCCGCTATTTCTAAAGCACTAATTAATTTATTTAGGTCCGCAATTTCAAAAGCACTAATGTCTTATGAAAATTAGGGGAAGCTAAATTCTAAACCGCTAATTAAATTCAACAATTGCTAGCCAACAAGTTATGCAATATTTGCACTAGACTGCCAACTAGCGGTGCATGAACTGTTATACACCTTTATCCTACCTCTTACGTCACAGCAGCAGCTTCCCATTAACTCCTCCTGACCCACCTGGATATTTACAGTCCTGGACAGAAGAAACATCACAGTTGGCAAAAAGAGCAACAAACATTTAAAAAAAAACTTTACATGTATTAACAGCTGCACGTACAAATTATATTCTTCATTACACATGCACATACTTTGTATTTATTTTTTTAGATTATCCTATATCTGTTAAGCACCTTGGTCAATGCAAGGCATTGCAGGAAGGTGCTATACAAATAAAGTTTATTACATTATTATTATTATAACTTCAATTCAAAGACCACATCAACAGTACAGGTAAAATTAAAGTTAGAGATCAAGTTTTAAAGTGCACTTCCAAGTTGTATCCAAGTTTAATTCATATAAGAGTCAATTAAGCTTAATTTACTTCAATATTGTTTCAAAAAACAAATAGTAATTTCTTTTTTGTTGCGCAACCGAAAAATAAATTAAACCAATTCCAAAATTCTATAGGCAGTCAACAGATTTAATGAAAAGTAACTAAAATGATCCTAAAAGGATGAAATTACAAAAATCAAAGGATTTATTTAATACTTTACGTACATATATTCTATTCGGCCACGAAATTAACAAAATGAGAATGATCTTTTAATCCCTAAGACCACTTTTAAATCTCAAATACATGGGCGTCTCGCCACCGCATTTCTACATAAAAGGAACCCAAATATATAAAATGAACGACTCACCGTCGAGTGGCTGACACAAAACACACAATACAATCCTCCGGCCGCGTTAATTTGGCTTGAAACAGCGGGGTTCTCTGCGGATTTATGAAGAAACCGAGCGCAAACAGCTAGCCATAAACAATATCACCCGAGTTCCCCTCTGACCCGGAAGATGTCAAGATGGAATAGTCCATTTTTAGTAGGGGGATACAGAAATCGACCGGTTTTTGTATTGCGTTTTTAATTATCGTTTTCATCGTAACTATAATTATTTTTATGTTAAATGTACACTAACAAGCATGAGGAATGTTAGTGATGTAGCAGTAGGTGACTGGCCGGGGCCGGGGCCCCTGCTGATTTGGGGCCCCAAGCAACTGCATCATTTGCCTACATGGTAGATCCGCGTCTGTTCTTCCCTCTGCCCCCCCTCCAACCCTCCCTCCTCTCTGCTCTTTACGGTGAGGGAGGGGAAAAAGGCAAAACAAGCAGCTACGGAGCCAGCATAAGAGCCTGTAAATAAGTTTATTCGTTTTTACTGATAGATAATTAGTTATTAGCGGTACTGCATTTTAAATAAAAATAGCACAAATCCGCTTATGAATTATAAAAGTTAGTCACTCCGTTGTTACGCTGACAAAAACGTTAGGTCCGCTGTAAGCGGATTAGCGCATTAGCCGTCCCTAGCGTTCATGTGCCCACCTTTGCTAGTATCACTCAGCCCTCTGTGAATAGCAAACAACCATCAGGGTGCTAACGATCCATCGTTAGGCTGATGGTCCTCCTTGATCATGTGAGCAGCTGGTTTCGGCTGTCATCAGCCAACTGGTTGTGTAACACTGTGAGAGGGTGCTATTTATAAGACTGAGCTGAACACAGCACCTCAGACTGAGGAAGTCTTTCGGACGAAAGACGAAACATTTCTACAAATTTTTTTTGCCTTTTTTTTTTTTGAATGTTCAGAGGACCAGACTTAGCTTTTTTAGATATGAGACTCAAAATATATTCCATCAGTCGTAGTTCAAAAAGCGGTGAGTGTCCGCCGCCATTGTTGATAGGAATGCTATCTGTCCGCGCATGCGTTCTGCGCGCATGTGGGTCAAACAAAAGCTCAGCGGGAGATGTTTATGTTATCAACGGGGGGTCAGCAAAAAACCTCCACTCTGGAAGGTGGATTCAGAAACCTCCGGATTCAAAGAGGGGGGCCAGTGGTGTCGTGTAAACAATCAGCAGAACCGCAGAGAGAAAGGTGCGGTTTCACTCAAAATACGTGCTGTGTAAACGGCCCCCAAGACCGGTCTCGAGTACCACAACACTACTCTTTAGCCGAAAGGCATTGCCAATTTATGCACATACTTTTCATACTTTTAGCAAGCAAAAAAATGGCTATAACAGTCAGTCTTATTATGTTTGCTCAGACTTGGTGTGGTAACAGCAGAGACTGATGCCAAACCTAAACTCTAATCACTAAATGATTGCACAGCATCTCTCAATAAAAAAGTGGGACAGTTGCTTCACTTGCTCCACTGATCAGGTGTTTATGACTATTGATGTGCTGTATATTGTTCATCACAAGCCCTTAAAATATTGAGAAATGAGTTTTGGGTTTTATTACCCAGCACATGTCAAGACCCATTGATAGCATGAAACAAAATGTTGTTTTTAATAGAAAAATAAATAAATAAATAAAATATTCCCTTTTTATGTAACGATTTTCAAATCATATTATTAAGAAGGAATGTAGGCAACACAATATTTCTAAGCCTATATAACAAAAAATAACATCTTAGTTATTGTCTGTAAAACTGAAATGTGGAAAATATTCTTCTATTACAACAAAATCACCTCAACAGATTGCACATTTCAAAACCCACTAATGATTTGAACCAAGAGGTGTTGGGCATTGATGAGCATGTGCTACTTTCAAAGAGAAGAAAATAAAGGAGTGGGAACACATAAGTGACAGAGTTAAGCATGGAAAGGGAGGAGCGGAGTGAAAGAAGTAGAGAGATGAGGGAAAAAGAGTTGATGGATTTCCTGTCCAAATAAATGAGAAGGAGGAATGCTGTTTGATCAATGAGGTGTCTGGCATCCTCTCACCGTTATAGGTCTCTGCTGGGTGGAGTTTTCTCTACACATAAACAAAACGTAAATGCAATTTTCTTCATTTAATTTTCCCTGGCAGTATGAGTTAAGAATAATTAATAATGAACGAGGGGCTCTTTTATATTTTAGAACACTGCAAGAATAAAATTTACGTTTTACTTAGACTTGACTGTTATTGAACTTGTAAGTCTTCTGTATTTATTACAAGTCATTAAATTATTTATTGAAGCAATGTTGTTAATTTGCCCTTTTTAAAAATAAATTAATTTAAAATTGACAATTTCTCTTTGTCTTTCTCCTCTCTCACCTATTGCCAAAATTATTCCTCTCTTATATGATTTCAATTTTATACTAAATGCCCTTATGTCTCCCCCCTCCACCCCTATTGTTCTGCCAAATGAGATATTTACCCCAATCCCCTTCTCATCCATATGGCTAACCTTCCCCTTTCTTCCTCTTGCACTCATCATCATAATCCCTGTAAATTAAAGCATGCTCATTTTTTATCTTTGTACTTGAACTTTTCTTCCCTAGCAATTTGAATTCAGAAAAAAACACACTCCAACAAACTATATGCTGTGATGAATTAAAAATGCATATTTAAATGTTGAGCATTAGAATATGCATGATGTTGAACTCTCTATGGACCTAAAACTTGGGATTCCTATTGATGTTTGTTAGTTTTGTGAATACTAGAATATTATAAAGCCACAGGCAACCATGCTACAATACTGAGTGCTATTATTTTCTCCCATGACTGCATGCATCAAGAGAGCTTTATGTATGTGTAGTTTAAAATGTTTCAACAGAGAAAGGGAGATTTTTTTTATTACCTTCAGCTTCATCATCGAGTCCTGGCAGAGTTTGTCTCCGCGGGCGGCAGTGACCTCGTCCAGGCCAATAAGTTTGGCCTTGTAGCGGACACCATCACCCTTAAAGCGCCTGATGAGAGCTGCCTCACTGCGATCCTGCCCTGCAGACACAGAACCACACACACACTGCAGTCAACTGTAAAGCTTCCAGTCAAGGACCTCAATCTACCTCAGAGCAGTGCAATTACCTGAGGAACATCACTCAAGGAGACAATGAAATAATTCAAATTGTAATCCTCATAAAGATAATATATATAT
>JBBPBX010074892.1:0-17473 GCA_038048925.1 Garcialebias charrua
AAAAAAAAGAGTCCAATGCATTCTTCTGCCCTTGGGTCAAAATAACGCTGAAACCTAGTGTGTCATTTTGATCAAGGGGCAGCAGCATGTGGGTTGATTCACAACTAAAAGAGCTTGCCAAGATGCTGCAAAGACTATTCAAGATCCGGTTGATTGTTTTTAGCATCACAGTGAGGTCATCATCCAATATGAAATGAATGTTTGGAACATGAAAAGCATGAAATTGCTCAAACTGAATCAAGCATTTTGACATCAAAGTTGAGGCAATTAGAAATAGAATTGACTTAAAAGAGGTAAGTAAATGATTCTTCCCTTGCTATTGTTTTTGTTTCACTTTCATTTTAAATTTTTATTTTTTTATCCCATTTAGTATCACTGCCAGTAGACCAAGGTACAGTATTTATGGAAAATAATAACCACTTTGTTAAAAATGTAATGGCTAGAAGCAAGAGCGCAAAGATGGCAGAAATACAAGTGCAATCTCTTGTAAGTGACTAAAGCTGCATAACCCTTTGAAGTTTAAGAACCTGATGCAAGATATATAAGCAGCTGGTTAGATGTCCTTTGTCCAGTGTGAACCAATGGCAGTAGGAACTGTTATGAGTCCCAGCTGGCTTACAAAAATGCACAAACATACTTCTAAGGGAGCTGAAATGACTCGTACTACTTCAGACAAAGACAGCAGTGAAAAGAACGTAGTCGAGCTAACACGACTCAACACTAACTATTACTGTCAGCCTTTTTCACCAGAGACTCTGTCTTATTTTCTGAAGGGAGGAAGATGAAAGTGGTCTTAAAAGGAGCTTGAAATGTTGAAGTGAACAAGGAGACTCCAGTGGGGACAGGGTGAAAGAGATGGGAGGGGATGCAGTGATGAGAGTTCTGGCCATGTTCCACGCTTTAACCAAGATTGACAGTAAGATATATTTGTTTGTCCCAATCTGCAGTAGAAGTGGGCCACATGTGCACATAATGTGATCAGACCTGCAGCGACAGTATTTTTTAGTTCTGTAATCACACTGTTCTATTGTTAAATCTGTCCAAACATGTGTAATTGGTGAGATAAGAACAGTATTACACAAAAAGAGTGGAGGATAATAGAATTTGAAGTGAAAAGACTGGTTTCATAAAACACTGCTATCCAAACCTAGGTTGGTGAAAATGGAAATGAACTGAGGAGTGTACAAAGAGAAGACACACATAAAGCAGAGAATGAGAAAATAATCTCTGTATTACTTCTTACAAATTGATTGTGCACTGAAGCTTAGAATGGTCTAAAAATGCAATTTGGCATTATGCAGATTTAAAACTATCATTGGGTATGTGCTTGGAAACATGTTAAAAAATGGGGCTATTTTTATTTGTATGAAACTGGAAATTATTTAATTATCCATGTATTACTGGGAGATAAATCAATAACCTGTTTGGACCTAAACTCAACAGCCGCCAAAATGTATTTATGAAACAAACTGTTTCCCAGAATTTTTGGCATGTTGTTTTTTTATTTTTCCAATAATAAAGAGATTTTAAATTATTAGTCATGCTAGAGTTTTTTTTAATTGTTTTTTTTATGTATGAGGAAAACTAATCATAGCTGCACTGTTCTTTTTCCTAATGCCTTCCTAAAATAGCTTCTCTTACTATCAGCAGTCCAATACAGGTCCAATAATCTTCTTCTTCAATAGTCATACCTAGTTTTTTGGAATATAAAACCTTGAAAAAAAGGGTCATAATTAGTTACTTCTCGGTCAATTGACGGTTCAGCTATTAAATTACTAAATTTTATACTTCTCTACTTTGGCAATGTTTCTGAGTACTTAGAATACACGTTGTTGGGCTGGAAAATGTGTTGTAAAAAGATAAAATATTGTTACACAGGTAGAAAATAAATAATTGCTGGATAAAGAAGTCTGCAGCACTGTTTGTAATAATGCCAATGAATGGGAGGTGCATTGTTGTGACAGATGGCACAAGCTAGACAGACTGTTGGGTAAAAAAACATATGGCATCCTAGGCACCATTAGTCCCAGTCAGAGGTATAAATGCATCTCAGTACTCTGCCAAAAAATGCTGGACTGCTGGTCTTGGCGCTAAAGTAAAAATATACTGTACGACATATCTTGTGACTTGTGTTTTACTGTGGAATTGCTAAATATGTAGATGTGATCAAATGAATATGGGTTTTCTTAGCAGTCTATAGGTTTTACACACTACAATGATGGTGACATGAATGAGAGACTGCTGCAACCAGTCTTTGTGAAGTGTTGTGTTGTGTGTTAAAGACCCATAAGCATAAGCCCATGTACTGTGCATGAGGTGCATAGTAAAGAGGTCTCCACAGGCGGTCAAAGATTTTTTATAAATAATGCTAAGTGCAAAGTTGAGAAAATAATTTTAATGAATTTAATATGGCTCCAAATGCTGAGTGGGAGTGGTGGCGCAGAGGTTAAGAATGTGAGCTTGTGATCGGAAGATCGCCGGTTCAAGCCCCGGTACTGACAACATCAAAAATGTGGGTGGGATAAGTGAAGCAGTCACACCTGTCTCCACCCTCATCTGCCCCACTCTGGGCCCTTGAGCAAGGTCCTTAACCCACACCATCTGCTCCCCCGGGAACATTTGATATCAGCTCTCTGCTCCACACAGAGGGCTGTGGTAGCTCGGTGGTCTGTTGTTGTGTCAGGAAAGGCATCTGGCATAAAAACAATTGCCGAGTCTTTGTGCGACTAGTTCGCTGTGGTGAACTCCTGATGAAGGGAGAAGCCAAAAGAAGAAGAAAGAAAAAAATGGCTCCAAATGTATTATTCTACCTTTAAATGTAACCCACAGGCTGTATTTTAAGGTCTTTGTTTAGTAAAGAAATAGTAGTAATTAAATAATTATATTACTAATTAGTAAAAGTAGCAACAAAATATTGAGGAATAATTGTAATTTTTTTTTGTTGCATGAATGCAATTTGGTTTAAAAATTCTGCATTTTCACATTTACAAAGATCCAACTGTGGTTGTTTCATAATTCCAAATAAGAAATGTTTGTCCTGTTTTTGAATGTGTGAGGAGAGCAAATCCTTAAATATCTCATCCCCTCTTTGTCACAGGTTATCAATCATAAGCATTTCCAAATACAAGCCAGCATCCACATTGACATCCCTCACACACACACACACACACACACACACACACACACACACACACACACACACCTGCCTCATCAGAGTCAACTAGTGTCAAGGTAGCTTGCTATTATGCAGTGTGCCAACATATCAAATTAACTATCCTTCTAATAAGCACACATGAGATTAGACAGGCATTAAAACTGTTTACACTGAATATTCATGACAGAGTGAACTAAATTTAAATGTTTCCCTCTTCTAATAATTATCATTCTGGCAGTGGGACTGCTAAGGGAAAAAAAAAAACAGTAGGGTAAGCTAGGCTGAATGTGGAGGGTAAAATAAAAAAGGCATAAAAAAGATCAAGACAAGATAAAAAATAAAGACACCAAAATATCAAACTTTTGTACAGAATGTCAATAAGACATGAAGATAAAGAACAATGAGAAATGGATTTAGCTCCACCCCATCTCCTTTGACAGGAGGCGTACATGTTTGCAAGTATATTTGGCTCACATTCCTCACAGGTTCATCATTCAGCAAAGTTTGCAAAAGCCATGAATCTCTCCATCACCATTTTGTCAATGAATTATTTCAGTAAGAAGTAGCAGGTATGGTAGGCATGAAGTAGTCTGCAGCAAGGAGGGACTGGGAAAAATGCTGTTTTGATTTAAAATTCAGTCTGAAAATCCATCAAGATTTGCTCCACAGATGCATCTGTCAAGCCGGTGGCGATGCACAAAGTGGACTACATAATCATATTCTTTTTGCCGCAGCAGAGCGCAGGTATGTGAACATATCAATTTGTGTGCACGTACATGGCCATGGAAACCTGTCTGAAAGGTAAGCACAAAATCTATATTCATTACCGGAGTTGATAAGATATCTCAAACTTGGTATGTAGAAACATGAGTCTTGTGCATTTCATGTTTGAGAAATCTTATTATAAATGGAGAAGCAGTCGACATTATGGTTTAGCAATTAAACTTTAGAACTAGCAGAAAAACCTACCTAAACCTCAAGATTTCATCTGTATTAAACATGAATAAGCAAACATGTCAACAAGCAGATTAAGTCTAATTTGATGCTTTGGCTCAAAAAGATTAATGAGAAATATATATACAAACCAGATTCCAAAAAAGTTGGGACACTAAACACATTGTGAATAAAAACTGAATGCAATGATGTGGAGGTGCCAACATCTAATATTTTATTCAGAATAGAACACAAATCACAGATCAAAAGTTTAAACTGAGAGAATGTATCATTTTAAGGGAAAAATATGTTGTTTCAAAATTTCATGGCGTCAACAAATCCCAAAAAAGTTGGGACAAGTCCATTTTTACCACTGTGTGGCATCCCCCCTTCTTCTTACAACACTCAACAGACGTCTGGGGACAGAGGAGACCAGTTTCTCAAGTTTAGAAATAGGAATGCTCTCCCATTCATGTCTAATACAGGCCTCTAACTGTTCAATCGTCTTGGGCCTTCTTTGTCACACCTTCCTCTTTATGATGCACCAAATGAGAGTCAGAGTCAGAGAGTCAGAGAGTCTTTATTGTCATTTGCACCGCATGTGGTACATGAGATGAAAACGAGATTATGTACACGAGGTCCCAGTTACATCCAACAACAATGAAAGAGAAAAACAGTAATAACATCTAGAACTAACTAAGAAAAGCATCAACTAGTAATACACTAAGCCTAATATAGTGGGAATAAACAGCAGCACGAACATGAGTTTGTATGAGCAGATGGTCACAGATGAATACAGCAACAAGAAAACAGATCAGCATCAGCATGATGTGATATTTTGCAGTGTTTATTTTTTATTTTATTTTTATTTATTCATGAGTCTAACAGCCTCAGGGTAGAAGCTGTTCCTCAGTCTAGTGGTTCTACATTTGATGCTCCTCAACCTCCGTCCTGAGGGGAGTGGGGCAAAGAGTGAGTGTGCTGGGTGAGTGAGGTCTTTCATGATGCAGGTGGCTCTTTTCCTGCATCTGGAGGTGTAAATGTCTGTGATGGTGGGGAGACTGACTCCAACAGACTTCTGTGCAGCCTTCACCACTCTCTGCAGAGCTTTCCTCTCTTCAACTGTGCAGCCTCCATGCCACACGTTGATGCTGGAGCACAGGATGCTCTCCACTGCACACCTGTAGAAGGAGGTGAGGATGTTGTTCTCTATAGGTTGTGAGGATATGTTCTCTATAGGTGAAAGATCTGGACTGCAGGCTGGACATTTCAGTACCCGGATCCTTCTCCTACGTAGCCATGATGTTGTGATTGCTGCAGAATGTGGTCTGGCATTATCTTGTTGAAAAATGCAGGGTCTTCCCTGAAAGAGATGACGTCTAGATGGGAGCATATGTTGTTCTAGAACCTGAACATAGTTCTCTGCATTAATGGTGCCTTTCCAGACATGCAAGCTGCCCATGCCACAAGCGCTCATGCAACCCCATACCATCAGTGATGCAGGCTTCTGAACGGAGCGTTGATAACAACTTGGGCTATCCTTGTCCTCTCTGGTCTGGATGACATGGCGTCCCAGTGTTCCATAAAGAACTTCAAATCGTGACTCATCTGACCACAGAACAGTCTTCCATTTTGCCACACTCCATTTTAAATGACCCCTGGCCCAGTGCAAACATCTGAGCTTGTGGAGCTTGCTTAGAAATGGCTTCCTCTTTGCACTGTAGAGTTTCAGCTGGCAACGGCGGATGGCACGGTGGATTGTGTTCACTGACAATGCTTTCTGGAAGTATTCCTGAGCCCATTCTGTTATTTCCTTGACAGTGGCATTCCTGTTTGAGGTGCAGTGACGTTTAAGGGCCCGGAGATCACGAGCATCCAGTAGAGTTTTACGGCCTTGACCCTTACGCACAGAGATTGTTCCAGATTCTCTGAATCTTTTGATGATGTTATGCACGGTTGATGATGATAACTTAAAAGTCTTTGCTATTTTACGCTGGGTAACACCATTCTGGTATTGCTGCACTATCTTTCTGCGCAACAATGGTGGTATTGGTGATCCTCTTACCATCTTGGCTTCTGAGAGACACTTACACTCTGAGAAGCTCTTCTTATACCCAATCATGTTGTCAATTGACCTACCATATTTTCCAGACTATAAGTCACAGTTTTTTGCCTAATTTGCATGCCCTGCGACCTATAGAGGTGAGACCTGTTTATCGATTTTTTCCCCATATTTTTAGACCAATTTTTGGCTCAGATATGACCGTTTTTCATTTTGGCAAAAAATGGTGCAGTACCACTTTTGTCCGCTAGGGGACACTTCCAGAGAGTCCACCGACCGTTTCCAGCTCATGTGTCCGAAAAAAGCCTCCTCTGCTCGGACTGACTCTGTCGTTGCCCGGCTTCCTGCTCTGGAGGTAAGAACTACGAAACCACAGGACTGATTTTTACCAATCTTACAGAACGTAATTACTTGGTGGTCATTTACAAACTGTTAGCTGCAGGAGATAAGGGCGGTCGTGGCGTAGTGGTAATGGCAGTCGTCCCCCGATCGGAAGGTTGGCGGTTCGAATCCCGGTTCCCCACACCATGTGTCGTTGTGTCCTTGGGTAAGACACTTAACCCCGAGTTGCTCCCGGTAGGAATGGAAAGCGCCTTGCATTGCAGTCTGCTGCTACCGGTGTATGAATGTGTGTATGAATGGGTGGATGGTTGGTATTGTAAAGCACTTTGGGGCCCCTCATAAGGGTCTGGAAACCGCTATATAAATAAGCTCCATTTACCATTATCATGTTTAGAGCTAAAAAAAAAGATCTTTTAGCATGTTGTTTGTTGTTAGCGGTAGCTACCTAAACGGATACTATTTAGATAAATAACTCATGATCCACAGGACAGATTTTTTTTTCAAACTTACAGAATGTAATTAATTTGTGGTCATTTACAAACTGTTAGCTGCAGGAGATGTTTAGAGCTAAAAAAAATTGATCTTTTAGCATGTTGTTGTTAGCGGTAGCTACCTAAGGAATGGAAAGCGCCTTGCATGGCAGTCTGCCGCTAACGGTGTATGAATGTGTGTATGAATGGATGGATGGTTGGTATTGTAAAGCGCTTTGGGGCCCCTCATAAGGGTCTGGAAACCGCTATACTGTATAAATAAGCTCCATTTACCATTATCATGTTTAGAGCTAAAAAAAAAAAAAGATCTTTTAGCATGTTGTTTGTTGTTAGCGGTAGCTACCTAAACGGATACTATTTAGATAAATAACTCATGATCCACAGGACAAATTTTTTTTCAAAATTACAGAATGTAATTAATTGGTGGTCATTTACAAACTGTTAGCTGCAGGAGATGTTTAGAGCTAAAAAAAAATGATCTTTTAGCATCGTTGTTGTTAGCGGTAGCTACCTAAACGGATACTATTTTGATAAATAACTCATGATCCACAGGACAGATTTGTATCAACCTTACAGACCGTAATTACTTGGTGGTCCTTTACAAACTGTGACCTGTATGAGACATTTGAGCTAAAATTCGATTCATTTGTAATTTATTTTCGTAGCGCACGCAACGGATTTGGAAGAAGTCAACGCGAAACAATTTAAATCCAGCTGATTTGAACATTTTGTGAATTTATTAAGGAACGGTTGAGCTCAGGAACCCTTGTGCTATGATGTCAGCTAAGAAATATATTTATTAAAGCGTTTATTAGCTAAATTTTAAAGAAATAAAGCCGCCCCATCCACGCACATGCCGAAACTACTTTTTTAAATCCAGCTGATTTGATCATTTTGTGAATTTATTAAGGAAAAGTTCAGCTAAGACACATCTTTGCTATAATTTTTAGCAAACAAATAATTGTTTTTACAGTGTTAATCTTGTAAAGTCCTTCCGCGCTTGCTTGCTTCTGTGGCCACCATTTTCAGCAGGGCAAATGAGATGCTGACGCGTCGCGTAGCGGTGACGCATAATAGATGCGACCTAAATAAAGGTGCGACCCGTTTATGGATTTTTCCAATTTTTTGCCAATAATTGGACAAAGCGACGTATAGAAAGGTGCGATCATCATGCAGAAATTACGGTAATTAGTGTTAAGTTGTCTTCCAGCTGTTCGTTATACGCTCAATTTCCTTTTTCCAGCCACTTATTGCTCCTTGTCCCAACTTTTTTGGGATTTGTTGACACTGTGAAATTCTGAATCAACATATTTTTCCTTTAAAATGCTACATTTACTCAGATTAAACTTTTGATCTGTCATCTGTGTTCTATTACGAATAAAATATGGACTTTTGCCATCTCCACATCATTGCATTCAGTTTTTATTCACAATTTGTTTAGTGTCCCAACTTTTTTGGAATCCGGTTTGCATCTGTGTGTGTGCAACAAGAATCATCCACACCTTCAGAGAGAACATTTCCTACTGCTGGAGACACCATCAGCCAGGAGCGACCTTGTTTGTGTCCAGAGAAAGCAGACAAGCTGATTTTTCTGAAGAAAAAACTGTTAAGTGAAAAGGTCCTAAGTGTGTAACAGTAAGCATTAAACACTGACGTGTCACTGGTTTGCAACAGTTCTTTTGACCTGGAAATTATTATTTGTATATTTTTAATGTAAGAAAACTGCTTGGAATAGAAAAATACCAAAGTAAAAAAAATAAAGCTCAATATTTGTACTATAATGTGCAACGTCATTTTGTTATTGCTAGAATTAATATTAATTTCAAAATTGGTACCGAAAAAATAACCGTTCAGGAACCGACACCGAAGTGAAGGTACCGACACTGATACCGATTTTTTTAGAAAGGTACCCAGCCCTAAAACCAACAGCAAAGATTTAAGCTCAGGCCAGATAATTCTGGACAGAACAAGCTACAGTAAAACTTACAACAAAATAATGAAAATTTTATGATTGCTCATTAAATTATCCAGAAGCCTTGCATAAAAAATAACACCTCTGCCTTGAACCTGTGTTAAACTAAGGACTGCAATCAATAACAGAAATTCAAAAACTGATCATGAGAAAAATTAGCCTGGTTAAAACCAGACCCTTGTCCTTCACTTCGCTTCGGACTAGGGTCTGGACTTTCTCCATTGAGAACCGATTCTTGCTGGAGGCGTGGCCTCTGCTGAGGAACAAAACCATTGGATCTTAGAAAAATTTTGAACAGGGAAAAGCATTCTGCTCCCTCCCCTCAGAGCCATATATGGCTTCTCCCCCGTGGTCTGCTGAACTTGACATGTGCTCCGCCTCCTGCAGCATTTTCTCTCGCTGCAGCCTGCAGCTGCATATTCTGTGTTTATATGTCAATAAAACGTCCTAAAAAAATAAAACAAAACCATGGATCGCTGGTCCAGCACACCAGAAAATCTGCAGGGACTCGGGCAGCAACGTAAAACCCGAGTTTAATTCTCTCGTGACAGCCTGAGGCATTTCCTCATAGCGGAGGGAGAGGAGGAGGAGGAGGAGGAGAAGGGAGCGATCACTTGACTTTTGGCCAAAAAAACAAAAGAAAACTCCAGATAAGGGATTAAGAAGGGGAAATTAATACATTTGTGTCACATATAAAACAGTCCTGCATCGCTTTGCATCGCTTTGAATGAGAACATGCGGCTGCTCGCTGGCTGCGCTGGGACAGGTGGGGGCGTGGGTTAGGGGCCAAAAACTCCACCTTCTGTTCTCTGATTGGTCCGGTCAAAAATCGACCGGAGAAATCGTTGTCTATGGGAGAAGTCCCAGACTGAGCAGTGAAGGGAAATGAGAATTGAGCGGAGCTGTGCAGGAAGGCGAGGGCCAGGCTAGAGAAAAATTGGTCAATAAAATTAATAATAAAATAATGGTTAATACATATTTGGAACTACATTAATTAAAAAAATAGCTACTTCCAAATGGTTGGAGGTTGCAGGCTATTAAACCATGGTCAATGACAGATTTTATTTATTTTTTATCACATAAATGGCAAAGCTTTAAAACACAATAAGATGCGATTTTGCTCAAACAATGTTGAACCTGAAGGTTGCTAATCTCAGACATTACAAGGTGTCTTCTTCCAATTACAACGAAGTACCACCGATTTGGATGAATTAAAAAATAATAAAACAAGAAAAGATAAACCCAGTAACCGTGGTAACTCTGCAGCTGGTTAAGCTCAGAGGGTGAAATTAAGCATGAGACCAACACAGTCTGAATAAACATATGTTTTTCTAATATGATAGCCTAGGGTATATAAACTAAATGAACTGCTGCTTTATGGTCAGGCTTCAAAATAAAAGTTTGATTAAAAAATAACATTTTATTTGTTGTATACTACGGTAAACATAAAGATCCAAACTATTCAGATCCAAACTGAAAGATCCAATGATCCAGACTGTTAAAATCCTCTATTCAACAAGTCAATAAAATATTGGGCCTTCAAAACTGAAGCAGGATATTTCTTATGTTTTTGTTTTTCATTTTCAAACCTAAAGTGTTATTAAATGAAGAAGTAGCCCACTGGTAGATCCATTCTTTTTACAATTATTTTAAACATTTGGTGGCCACTTGTTTAATGAGACCATAGCTCAAAATATTAAAAACTGAGACGGATAAATGTATAAAGGTTGGGAAAAATTGAAGTTTTACTTGTAGACAGACTGCTCTTTAAACAACTTTCGTTTGAAGAAATAAAATGTATTTTGCCTGGACAGTGGAGTAAAAGGCTTGTTTGTAGTGATCAGATCAGTGACTGTTATCTTAAAACAACTTCAATATTAACATTTGCATAACTTTTAATGTGAACATTATTGTAGAAACATTTACACTATATCAAAATTCCCATAATTATCCAAATTTGCTGTTATTAGACTATTGTAATGCACTTTTTACTTGTCTTAAAAAAAAAAAGTCCCTGATTGTTGTCAGCAAGTACAAAATGATGCTGCTTTTTTGCTCTTTTGATTTATTTTATACAATTTTTATATGTCTATTACAGTATGTATTGTTCATTTATTGTTAGGAACAATAGTAGTCAGTAATCAATAACTTTTAGGGATGCACAATATTACTAATATTGTGCTTAATAACTTAAGCCTCCCTGGTAAGGTCTATTCAGGGGTTCTGGAGAGGAGGGTCCGTCGGATAGTCGAACCTCGGATTCAGGAGGAGCAGTGTGGTTTTCGTCCTGGTCGTGGAACACTGGACCAGCTCTACACCCTCAGCAGGGTCCTGGAGGGTGCGTGGGAGTTTGCCCAACCAGTTTACATGTGTTTTGTGGACTTGGAGAAGGCATTCGACCGCGTCCCTCGGGGGGTTCTGTGGGGGGTACTCCGGGAGTATGGGGTACCAGGCCCTTTGATAAGGGCTGTTAGGTCCCTGTACGACCGGTGTCAGAGCTTGGTCCGCATTGCCGGCAGTAAGTCAGGCTCGTTTCCGGTGAGAGTTGGACTCCGCCAAGGTTGCCCTTTGTCACCGATTCTGTTCATAACTTTTATGGACAGAATTTCTAGGCGCAGCCAAGGTGTTGAGAGGATCCGTTTTGGTGACCTTAGAATCGCTTCTCTGTTTTTTGCAGATGATGTGGTCCTACTGGCTTCATCAGTTCGTGATTTACAACTTTCACTGGAGCGGTTTGCAGCCGAGTGTGATGCGGCCGGGATGAGGATCAGTTCCTCCAAATCCGAGGCCATGGTCTTGAGCCGGAAAAGGGTAGCATGCCCTCTCCGGGTCGGGGAGGAGGTCCTGCCCCAAGTGGAGGAGTTTAAGTATCTCGGGATCTTGTTCACGAATGAGGGAAAACTGGAGCGTGAGATCGATAGGCGGATAGGTGCAGCGTCCGCAGTGAAGCGGGCGCTGTACCGGTCTGTCGTGGTGAAGAGAGAGCTGAGTCAAAAGGCAAAGCTCTCAATTTACCGATCGATCTACGTTCCCACCCTCATCTATGGTCATGAGCTTTGGGTTATGACCGAAAGAACAAGATCTCGGATACAAGCGGCTGAAATGAGTTTTCTCCGCAGGGTGGCTGGACTCTCCCTTAGAGATAGGGTGAGAAGCTCAGTCATCCGGGAGGGACTCGGAGTAGAGCCGCTGCTTCTCCACATCGAGAGGAGCCAGTTGAGGTGGCTCGGGCATCTGGTTAGGATGCCTCCTGGACGCCTCCCTGGTGAGGTGTTCCGGGCACGTCCCACCGGGAGGAGACCCAGAGGAAGACCCAGGACGCGCTGGAGGGACTATGTTTCTCGGCTGGCCTGGGAACGCCTTGGGATTCCCCCGGAGGAACTGCTCCAAGTGGCTGGGGAGAGGGAAGTCTGGGCCTCCCTACTTAGGCTGCTACCCCCGCGACCCGACCCCGGATAAGCGGAAGAAGATGGATGGATGGATGGATGGATGGATGGATGGATGGATGGATGCACAATATTGGATTTTTGGACAATATCCGATATGCCGCTATGTTAAAACTTATATGGCCGATAACCGATACAGATCCCAATATTTTATTGCTACAAAAATTGTGCAACAGCTCTAAGAGCTGGGGACATATATTCTGTAAGAGCTGATGACATATATTCAGTAACAGCCATATGATATGCATAGCATGTTAACTTATATTAAATGAAAAGTGTTAAATGTTATTTATTAGCATTAGTCACCTGTAATGCTGTCTCACTCGTGGAGGCTTGTTCCAGGTTCCTAGATGCAGTGTGGGATCATCTGCACTCTTGTGCAGGAAGGACAGCCTTTTTAAGTTCAAAGTTTTTGTCTATCCCTTGTGCCGTAAGACTAATCATGCGAACGGGGCTAACACAATGTCCAAACGTCTGTGGTAAAACTTCCAAGTGCTACTGGCTATTAGCTTCTCAATGACATCGGAAATGATGGCTTGTAACTCGGGTAAGGTTACGTCGGAAAAATATCTCTGACTGGAGACGATGTGGTGAGGCTCAACGTAGTCCAAAAATCTTTGGAATCTGACATCTTCACCTACGGAGGAAAAAAAAACTCCACACTGCCGACATTTTGAATTTTCCCCTCCGCCGTGAGATCAGGTAGGCGCGTGTGATGTCATCACATTGTGCTGCCTCTGCAGGCATCCTTGCCACTGGGTTGTCATACAAAAAAGTGCCTTTATATTGGCGAGTTATTTTGAAGAATGGCCAATGTCTGATATTGAACTTTAACACTAATATCGGCCGATACCATGCCGATAATATTGTGCATCCCTAATAACTTTGCAAAGGAAAAGCTTGTTGCAAAACGTAATCAGATACCAGTGGCCCCCACGGCCCAGAAAGGAAAGAAGAGGGGACTCCTACCAGACTAGTTATTCTGGCAGTGACATGACTTTTTCAAATGTACAAAAAATAAATAAATATAGGCATACACTGTCTACTTTTTATCAAAAAGTACAGTTTCCCCGAAACAATAGCTTCATTTCAATGGCTTCTATTTAATTATTTTCTTCATTTTCAAATAAGCTTTCCACTGATTCACTTTTCTAAATAAGGGTAATATCCATGGTTGAACAAGATTATTCAACCATCCTCCCATTTCCCTATAACCTTCTTTTTCAGCTGCTCCCTTCGTCAGGGGTCGCCACAGCGAACCAAGTTGCACGAAGACTTGACAATTGTTTCTATGCCGGATGCCCTTCTTGATACAATCACAGACCACCGAGCTACCACATCCCTCTGTGTGGAGCAGAGAGCTATATCTAGTGTGCCCGGAGGAGCAGATGGTGGGGATTAAGGACCTTGCTCAAGGGCCCAGAATGGGGCAAATGAGTGTGGGATGGCAGGTGTAGGTGCTTCACCTATCCCACCCATATGGATGGTGCCACAAGAAATTAGTGCATTTACTGAGGTGTTGGGGATGATGGCACAGTAGTAGTGTCTGGTTAAGTTAAAGTAATTGAAGTCTGATGATAGGGCAGTTAAGGACCACAATGGGCAGAGTGGCTCATAATAGAATGACCGGTTATAATACAGCTCACTTTGCACTGACTTTCCTGCTCACAGAGCAGGGAAACAGATCACTGTGGCAAATCACCTAGACCTGAGAAGAACCAATAAGACAAGAGCCAAGTGGAGCCGCACTCATCAATGGCAAAGATGCTTAAATTACTGAAAACGTACAATTCAACAATCAACACACAAATGGGACAGCTAAAAAATATATAATAATCAAGTTTAGTCTGCTTTTTCACTAAAGCAGTTTTTATATAAAAGTCCAACCAAGGACTGGGTTTGCAAATTAGCCTGTGGCTAGAAAACCTTTGTACAAGACAACGGTTGCTTTGTTTTTAACATGTAACATTGTTTATTGTGCTGTCCTTGATCAAATAAACTTGAATGAATGAATAAAACCTGAGCTTAGAACACACACACACCCACCAACAATACCAAGTTCTAAGTACTGAGCATGATACTGTGGATGTGTATTACTGAATTTGATGGACAGCAGTGGTGATTTCACCACTCTCTCGGTGTCCCAGTGGAGAGCATTTTCCAAAAGGTTTGGACTTTCTGATCACTCCCAGCAGGATTCACCCAGTGTGGTACCTCAGGAATCAAAGACGTTTTTCCATGAGCTATTAGCTGGTTGTGCATCACCCATCTGCTACACTGGAAACTATTCTCTTGGATTTGTCAATCAAGTGTAAAGGAAATCATTGATCCATGATGGACACCATTTTTTAAATGATTTATAAAAAAAAAGGTGCTCGTCTTTGGTGGGAATAGAACAAATGAATCTGTGTCCACTTCACCAAATCTGGTTGCATGAGAAAAGTAGAAGAGGTTTCTATAGCATGGCTGCAATTTACCTGTCAGCTTAACCAATTCATGGTTAAGTGAGTGTAGGAGAAAGGAGAATACTGGCTGGCAACACATGTGTGCTTGTGTGCCCATACAGGCAAGCGATGAATGCCATTCATCTGTGACTGTGCCTTCACGCTCGACTAGTTCACTCTAGTGTGTGCACAAGGAACCAGGGGCTCACAGCAGGATGTCAGTGCCACACAGAAATCTGTATGAGCTGCTCCCAGGCAGCTCAGATAGACTAACCATGCACAGCTCATGCATAGGGCAATACCATGTGTCCTCTACAGTGTTACAGTCATTTACGAGAGCTTTAGCCAGGACTGGCTCCTCACCCCATCTTCTACTCACACTCTGGGAGTCAGAGCCTGGCATTCTTACTCTGTTTATTAACACCACTGATCTTAATGCAGGTTATATATCTCCCGTTTCTTTTCACACTCTATCACCTTTATGCATGACCTAACATAGTCCAAGAGAAATACATACTGACACAGTGTGAATCTGAAGAAGTAGAGCATCCATAGATGCACACTTGTATGCTTTATTAGTGCGCCAGCAGTCGGCACGAGAGACAAAAGTGTGAGGCAATTGCACAAGGATGCCAAACAAAGCCTGGTGCACTAATGGAGATGAGAGAATAAAGCAGCTCTGAAATACGCTCCAGAAACTGAGAACTTAATTTCCCAAGATAACTACAAATTACTGTACTGCAAACATTTATGTTGGCGGCTTGGCGCACAATTTCAGTTTGGCTGACAATTTACCAAATTCACATCACTGGCTGTAACAGCCAGAGGAGCGTTAACTGGATGCAAATTAGGATTTAATGCTGTGTTATTGAACAAATCTTAGTCTCTTTCTGGAGGATGATGAAAAAACATCATCAACAGAAAAGTTCAAGTTATCTGTACCTGTGTAGGAAAAGGTACAGTGGTCCCAGAAATCAGTAAAAAATATTTCTACTATGATGGAATCTCATTTCCTGAGGTCGAAAAATGCAGTGATAAATCATATCAAGCTCCAAGCATGAACATTTCAGAGGGGTAACTCGTAACAGACACTGATAAAAACATACAGATTGAGTACGGTAATCTGCTGGAAATAAAAAAAATCACTAGAAATTTTGATTTAAGTAGTTCATTCCATTTAGCTGGCCTGGGTTGCACTAACTCGTTTGTTGCCTGGTAATTCCTCTGTATTGGCTTATGTTTTTGTCTCTTATAGCAATACTGTATAGGTATTATATTTTACTTTTCCAGTGTATCTTTTTCTACATCATAACTGGAGCCACTGCAAGCAGCACCCCAGGCCCTCGAGCCATTAAGTTGTTGATAAAAGTGGCACCTTGATGGTTGAAAACCAACTTTGATGCACTATCAAATAGACACGGTTATAAGAAGACACTGAATAAAGTAAAACATTTAGTGTGGGAATATGTGCTGTAGGTGTTTGATAGTTGTGTGGGTGCATGCAAATAAATGTTGAACCATTTTGGTTCATTCAAGTACAATCCCTCCTTTAAAAATAAAATCATAGGACAAGTGCAATTTTCTCTGCTTGCTAGGACAGCTTTGTGTGAGCATAAGACACCAATAAATCATACGGCACACAAGAATAAACACTGATTATCAAAAACAAAAATAACCAAAAAAAAAACAAACATGCAAAGCATGAGAAACTCAATGCGAGAGGTTGTGAAATGAATTAACGCGGATGAGCGCCATGATGAAAAACAGAGCAGGCACCACCACTAAGGTCAAAAAATACTGGCTCATGCACATAAGTAAACAGCATTAAGATGCGATTAAACTTGATAAAACTTCAGGCCTTATTAACCACAGCTATTTGTATGTCCTGCTGCACAGACAAAGAACTGTGCACCACAAATAAGTTTGTAATTACAAATTTAAAATCAAAACGCTATTATATGTGCAATAAACTAAATAATTAGTAAAACACATAATAAAAAAAACATAATGCCAAAGTAAACATAGTTAAAATAAAACGGTTAAAAACAATAAAAATGTAGGTTTACAAAAAACTGCGAGAATGCATTAGACGAGGACAACTGTGGCTTAATCATGTACCGTAGTATCAAACAAAAACAAAAGAAATGTGGTCTAAAAACAGAACATTGCCTTCTTATTACTGTTTGTTTTGACATTCAGCAAATCTGAAGTGAACTTAGTGTAACCCAGCTGAGGGTGGAACCTCAATTTCCCTGACGTGTCGACCTAAATCTGTCAGCAGCATTTATTTTGCATCAAGTGGTGGAATGTGTAAAGTAATAAAGAATTTGCAAGTTTAGTGGATTCTTTAGTAAGGCTTCCTTCACTCTGGATGATGAACCTGCTGCAAAGCAACAACAAACAGCCAAAAATGGATGCTCTTTGATAGAGGTATGAAGAACTAATTGGAGAATTTCAAGCATACTAATACTTTTGTAGCATGGTTGTGGTGGTGGCAATATTAAGTCCTAGGTAGAGCTTCAAGAAATTTGGGAGACCCTATTGGCGCAGTATCCATGGCGTGCATTAGTGTGGCTTTTTCAATGACTGGACACAATTGTCTTCTACCTTCGCCACCTGCCGACTTTAA
>JBBPBX010074893.1:6955-17473 GCA_038048925.1 Garcialebias charrua
ACAGTGTCCACCTTAGTATCCTTGATGTGGATAGGGTTGGGTTTAATAGTATTACATAATTTTAATCACATCTGACCACTTTGACACACTACTACAGTGACCACACCAGAGGCGGCCGCCACTAGAGGGCGCTAGGGGCGCCGTCCCTCCTGGAACCTGTAGCTCTTCACCATTTGAAGATTTAATTTTTTTTATATAAAAATTAAATAATAAAATAAAAATATTTCGAAATGTATGCATATATGTTTTTAGTTGTGTAGTCTAAATATTTTATGAGTAATGATGAGTTGTTTTTTTCAAAATACGTTTTCTGATTGTGACGTACTTCCGGTTCTCCGCTGGGCGCCGCCTGCAGCTTTTCCATTGACTCTAATTATAACAGCGCACTAGCGCATGTGCAGTTATGTCCCATATTTCCAAAATTATTGGAGTCTTCAGGGCGCAGTTTTCGCCGCTCTCGAGCCTGGACTCGTCTCGTGATCGCTGCGGATCGCCAGCGGGTTTCCGGTTCGAGCCGAGGAGGGAGGACCCTCTCTGGACACTCAGGGCTGATCACACGCAACTAAAGCGACGTTGAAACAGCAGTAATTATTAATGGTGGTTTCTACACAGGTAAGCAAGTAATAATTAGTGAGTTTAATAAATCGCTAAGCGCACATGAGCAAACTAAGTGAGCTGATCTCATCTGTAGTGCGTGACGTGGTGTGTGTGTGTGTGTGTGTGTGGGTGTTGCGGTCAGTCACATACAGTAGCTAGCTACTAGCTGTGCTTATGAACTTTGTGGTGTACTGTACAACATTATAAAAGTTGCTAGTTATAAACCCGAATGTCTGAAGACGACTCCTGTCTGTCCATAATAATAATAATAATAATGAATTCAATTTATAACGCACTTTTCATTAGTGAAAATCTCAAAGTGCTACACACATTGAATGCTACACACATTCATACACCGGTAGCGGCAGACTACCATGCAAGGTGCTTTCCAGTCCTACCGGGAGCAACTCAGGGTTAAGTGTCTTGCCCAAGGACACAATGACACATGGTGTGGGGAACCGGGATTCGAACCGCCAACCCTCCGATCGGGGGACGACTGCCATTACCACTACGCCACGGCCGCCCCTTCAGCTCATGAACTGTTTTACTCCTCATAGTGTCTGTGTTAACTTTTGTCTCGTTTCGTTTTGCAGCAGTTGCAATTTTTCTGATGAATAAATCTGAATGAATAAATAAACTTTAGTTTAGTTTAGTTAAACTTTAGTTTCATTATAAGTTGTGCTGTTGTTTCAAAGACACTCTAAACTTAAAGAAACCAAGTAGCAGAAAGATTTAAGCATTAAATAGTTTGAAATTGTCATGTTATGAGGTGTACTGTACAACATTATAAAAGTTGCTAGTTATAAACCCGAATGTCTGAAGACGACTCATGTCTGTCCATCTTCAGCTCATGAACTGTTTTACTCCTCAGAGTGTCTGTGTTAACTTTTGTCTCATTTCATTTTGCAGCGGTTGCAATTTTTCTGATGAATAAATCTAAATGAATAAATAAACTTTAGTTTTAGTTTAGTTAAACTTTAGTTTCATTATAAGTTGTGCTGTTGTTTCATAGATACTCTAAACTTAAAGAAACCAAGTAGCAGAAAGATTTAAGCATTAAATAGTTTGAATTTTTCATGTTTTGAAAGAGTGATTATATAATTATTTTTATTTTATTTTATTATTATAAAGATCACTGTGGATGGGATGCAATTGAAATAACCTGGATATTATTATTTATGTTGTATTAAGAAAGTTAAAATGTGATTACATACTTATGTGTACACTACAAAGCACCTCAAGCAATGTGGAAAATGCTAAAAAAAATTACATCATTAATGTGCCTTCTGTACTTTCTTTACAGAAAAAAATCCACACAACACCTTCATCTCTACACACCGGTAGTGATTATTTTCAATCTACCACCTGTGTAACAGACAGAGAGACAAGAGAATAATGTTTAAGGGAACAAAGGAGAAAATATTTGCTAATAAAGTTTCATATTTTGAAATATATAAAACTAGCAACAAAAAAGTAAGCTGAAATTAGCACAAAATATGTAAAAAGAACAATAAAGTGGTCATAGTGTTATGATTTCAAAGGTTTACCCAGTTGGTAATGAGACCCAGAACGACACAAGACGAAGAGGTGCAAAAGTAACAGTGTTTATTATTTACAGTGCAAGTCTATATACTGTACACATGTACAGGGATCTTCTGGATTTCCTGGAAGATGAAACAAACTGTCAGAAAGGCTTGACTATAAGGCTCTTTCAAGATGATTGATCTAGTTTTGTTTGTTATTTTCCTTAGAGGTGAAGTAGTAGGAAGAACGTCGCAGAGAAATCCTTAGTTCCTTGAGATGAATCCCAGAGGGCGAAATGAGGCAGGCAAGTGGTTGGAGGGCAAGACACGATGAGCAGAGAACTGAACCCAGGACCAAGATGGAAACGAGGACTGGAAACACAACAAAAAACAAGGTAAGTGTCTCTCAAAGTACTGTACTCACAAACTGGCTAGAAGCATAAATACCATGAGTAGGCATCAATGCTCCAGCGAAGAGTAGGACTTGACTGCAGCCTTAAGTATAGGTGGAGCTCATCAGGTGGATCACAGTAAAATAGATCATTTTTCTTCTCCATAAATCAGTTATTTAAAATCTAATCTGGAATCATTCCTCCTTGTTAGACTTCAGTTGACCTGTTTAAGTTGGGCCCAAATTTGTTATTATCTTTTGATTTATTTTTCATTGAAATTTAATTCTTTGTTAGTTTATTTTTGGAACTATTAAATTGAATTATTTGGTGGATTTTTGAACACCTTTGTCCTTATTTAAGTCTGGACCCTCACAATTCTATTTATATTATGAACTTGTATTACTAAAATAATTATAACAGAATATGATAGAAGTTGTCCAACAATTGAAAAGTGGAAGCAGAACACTCCCATTCTCTTTTCACACTGATGCATCAAACAAGGTGAAGATGAACCATGTTTTATTAATGATAGTTTTATACAAATGGATACACCTGATATATACAAATAAAAACATGAACAAACTTACTTTACAGTATACAAACATAATTATGCATACTTCTAAACATGCTTAAAAAATTAAACAGTTTATGGCGACCCCCCATAAAAAAAAATCACCAGCCGCCACTGGATCACACACCAATTGTCCTCCATTTTTTTGTGTTATCTAATGTTTTCTAGATTATGTGTGTGTGCATGTGTGTGTAGGTATTTTGTTGTTGTTGTTGTCATAAATCGCTGTACGACAAATTACAATGATGCTTCAATTTATGGTGCTTTTGTCTTCCTCCACCCAGCATCAATGAACTTCTGAACATCTCCACATTTAGTCTTTTCTGTTGGTGATTGTTGAACTGAAGGGAATTGTTGTTTTCAAGAAGAATGGCTGGTGTTATTTAAAGGAATTGGGTCTGAACAGCAAAGGTCACTAGGTATCACTAGGTCTGTTTCACCTCAAAGCAGCAAACACATCTTTCAAAGCACACAGCTGACAACATGTAAAAGGCTTTAAAATAAAGTAATGTAGAGAAGAACAGAATGTTAGATGAAGGTATTTTATCCTCTGTAAAGTTTACAATTTGATGCATTTTAGGGATAAAAAAATATAATTAATTTGACATGATTTATCAGCATTTTTATGCCATGCATAGTTCAAAGTGAGCTCAGTCATCAGGGGTACGATTATTGCCACTGATACAATCAACAAATACTGTATGTTGTGGCTTTACATATATAGTTTCATAATTTATTAACTTTACTCTAAACATTGTTTTACAGGTCGTACCTTATATCCATCCATTTCTGCCTCTTATCCGTGGTCAAGTTATGGATGCAAAAAGTTTAGGAGGGGAACATAAACATTCCTTTCAATACTCATTCCAGACACAAGCTCCATCTGGAGGTTCCAAATGCATCTCCACGCCAGACAGGAATTGCAATAATACCTCCAGTAAACAGTAGATCTACCTCAGGGTCTCCTGACATCTAATCAGATTCCTAAACCACCACAACTCACTCATTTTGATGTGGAGAAGCAGAGGCTCTATTCTGAGCTCTTCCATGATTACTGGACATCTCATTTTCTTTCTTAGGCTGTGTTTACACTGCAGGTCTTAATGTTCAATTCCAATTTATTGCTCAAATCCATTTTTTTGCGTGGTCGTGCACATTATCTTTAGATTGTTGACCTCCATCAGACTGCAATGTGAACCATTTAAAGTTCTGAGGCAATCTGCATGCTGTAAAGAAAATGTAACATCACATACAGCACACTGTTTAAAGGTGTAAATATGTGTGCTACGTATTAACATGTGTAATTATGTTGTCAGAACCATTGAAATTATTATTTGACATGTTTGTTTGGACCAGTGTTTCCATTTAATCTAGCTTCCTGTTTACTTTTGTTTAGACAGGTAGTCTCATCTCTTGACGACTCCTCCAGCACAGCATTGTATTTCTGGAACGAGAGCTACATGTACCGAAGACAGAAACTGTGGGAATTCTGGTTGTGCCTGCCAAAATCGATCTCCCCCACAGCTACAGCAGTTTACTAATTGTAACCTGCACAAAATAATTAACCTGTATTTTATTTCGAAAGGGACAAATTGACGGCACGCTTTAAATTCCGGGTCAGAGGTGAGCTCGGGTGTTCCGTCATAGTTGTGCTGCTAACGTTGTGGCTAGCTGCTTGAGCTCGGCGTTTTCATAACTCATGGAAAAACCCGCTGTAACAAGCCATAATAACACGACCGGAGGATTTTTATTAAGTGTTTTGTACCACCACTCGACGGTGAGTCGTTTGTCTTATGTATTTGGGTTCCTTTTTTATGAAATAGAAATACGGTGGCGACGTCCACTCCATCCATGTATTTAAGATTAAAAGTGGTCTTAGTGATCGAAAGATCATTCTTATTTTGTTAAGTTTGTGGCCGAATAGAAGATATATACGTAAAGTATTGAATAGAGCCTTTGATTTTTGTAATTTCATCCTTTAAGGATAATTTTAGTTACTTTTCATTAAATTTATTGACGGCCTATAGAAATCTGGAATTGGTTAATTTCTTTTGAGTTGCGCAACAAAAGAAATTACTATTTGTTTATTGAGATAATACTGACGTAAATTAAGCTTAAATTGACTCTTATTGAATTAAATATGGATAACACTTGGAAGTGCACTTTAAAATTTGATCTGTAACGTTAATTGGATATGAAACTTTAAACCTTGATCTGTAACATTAATTAGATATGTAACTTTAATTTGATCTGAAACTTTGGTTTGATCTGTACTGTTGATGTGATCTTTGAGTTGAAGTTCATTTGAATGATTCTTGAAAAATACTTGCTGGAATTATTTTATTTGTTTTTTGTAAATGTTTAACTAGTCCTGTGTATATAGTTATGCTAATTTTTGTTTTATTTATGACCTTGTTTAGGTCAGGGGTTTTTTCACCCCTTGTTCCTACCCAGGATGGCGAGCTACAGGATCCCCGCAGCTGTGCGGTAGGACTTAATTGCACCAGATTATTGTTTTTCCTGGACACATTTACCCTGGATCATGAACTGTAAACTGGATTATTGATTGATGGACCATTAATCAAGCAATTAATTTCTTCATCCAGAATCAAGGACTGATTTAAAATAGGAAAAAAAAAACTCTTGGGTGTACGGTAATCAGGGTCTGTTTTGTTGTGTATATATTGTGAAATATATTTCTATCAGTATTACATTACACCCACTATGCTCCATTATTTGTATTCACTTAATTCTGCCTTATAATGTGAAATGTGACACTAGGCAGAACGTTTTTCTCTCGGGCTTTGTTTTCACTAGGGAACAGTTACACGCCTGCACATACACAGACATAACACTGGATGATTGACATATGAAGCTGATAGCTTGTTGGCTGAGAGGCGGATCACTCACAGAGTAGGGGAAGTTCTAGGGCGGTTCCAAGGCGGTTCGGTTCCAGGATTGGTCCCACGAGGCGATGACGTCATCTAGAGGTATAAAACCGTGGTCCGCCTTCGAAGATGTGTGTGTGGACTGTGTTGGAGTCAGGTCTGTTGTCTGCTGTAAGGTTTATTCTTATATGTACAATAAACCTACATAAAATTTGCACATTCGTTTCAGAGCTTCCTTCAACCTTTTGAATTCGCAACAATTTGGTGACCACCGACGCTGAGGGGTTTGCAGTTTCGTCTGAAACGAGAGATGATTTGGAGGGTTTCCCCCCCCACCGCCGACAGAGACGAGCACGCGCGCAGTCAACAACCGGTGATTCACAGAGGTGAGCAGGACTCCTCTTACACAAAACGTCTGCGTTTGGACACACTAAATTATTTGTTGACTGAGGGCTGTTTGTCTCCAGGTGGCCAGTGGTTTATAATGTTAGCAGCTAAGAGTAAAAAATGTGAACTACTGTTGGTATTTCATTTGAATGTGCATTTTTTTGCGGTTTTTGTACATGTAAGTAAGGTGAAGAGCACATAAGTCCCACACACGCGTAGGGATAATTTACGAGTGCCTTGTTTGCCCTTCCCCCACATCCCCCTTCTGAGCTCCGGCCTGTCGGCTGGGAGACACCTTTCCTTTGGACTCCGGGAAACTGTGTGGTCGAGGCTTCATCGTGAACTCCGGGCATCTGTCGCCGTTGAGTCACAGGGCTTTCATCCGACACCCGGTTTTGCCGTTCAGAGTGGATTGCCACTCCGGGTTCACAGGTCGCTGTGCATGTGATTAAAATTCACATCCGGGACTGTGATCGCTGTTAAGAGTCACATTTTTCCTCCCCTTCCCCGTTAAAGTCGATTACCGTATTTTCCGGTGTATAGGTCGCAATTTTTTTCTATTTTCATTTACTATTTTTTTTTACTTTCTTTTGTTTATTTATTTATTTTTTTTCTTTCCTTACTCTTAGACACTTGTGGCCTGTACTCCGGAAAGTGCTGAAAACAAACAAAGGCAACAGGGAAAGATTGTTTATTTTCATATATTGTTTTGTGGGTTGTTGGATGCAACAGGGCTGGCTGGAGCCTGCACATGCAGCTGTCACACGGCCGGTCTCCCCCACTGATTTGTTGCAGTTCCTGCAGATGGGGCTCCCCTCCTCCTTCCTCCCCCCCCCCCCCGCCGCAGATGGCCTCTGGAGGTTCTGGTCCAGGGACCGGCTTGGAGCTGCTGGCTCGAACTCAGATTTATGGCTTCTAACAAGATAACACTCTCCTGTTGGTGCCTGACACGAAGGCAAGGAGACATCTCCTCCCCTCCTCCCTCACCCCCCCCCCTACGTGCCTGTGAACCTGCACGCACAGAGGCCTCTTTCATCCATATAAATCTCACTGAGTTTTCTCCTGGTTCTGGTTTTGGACCTGCTAGGGAGGTCCGCCTCAAGGGTTCCGGCTGATAACAGGGAGTTTTACAACTTAATCAGCTCAGGCTGGGACTGTAAAAGTTACTTTAGTGCTACTATGGAGGACACTCCAGAGTAAAAGACTTAGTTAGTTTGTCAGATTTTTATTTTCTGTTGCTGTGACCTTTGTTTTAAACACGCTGACCTCTCTGTGGCAGTCTGTTGTCCTCACAATGCAGTACTGTATTTTTTGCAGATATGTGCTTTTCACTCTCAGTGTTAAAGGCACATTTCTGATTTTTATAGGTGAGGTTCCCGTGAACATGTTGCCTAAAGGAGTACATGCAGGGTTAATCTCACGCCATTAATTGTTACGTTTCCAGTTCTCATCACTTCAGCCTGGTGGGGTGCAGGTCATGTTTAATGACATATGAACAAGGCCTGTGTAATTGTGGGTTGGAGTACTTTGGTGGTTTATTTTTATTTTATTGTTTTTTTTTTATATGTGTATTTATTTTTTTTCTTCTTGGAGGACTGCAGCTTGTTTGTTCTGCAGGAGCGTTCTGCCTTGGCCTTCTGACCTGCTCGACAGAGTCTGGAAGGGAGTCTTCACACGGCTGACATACTGCAGGGGGTGACTTTATTTAGGTGTTTTCTGAGGATTTCAGCTTGACTTCTAATCGGTGAACGTTGCAGGTGTTCCATGACGACGTTTGGTTAGCAGTTAATTCTTTCTACAGTAATTTCACTTATACACAGATATGCAGCTCTCAATTTACAATTTTATTCCTCACCCTACAACATTGCTCGTTTGCATACACTTAGGTTCCATCCATAGCATGGACTAGTTGCATTATGACTATGGTTTTGAACGCCATTCTTGGATAGATTACATGTATGCTGTCATTGAAGCTAGGTTTTGCTAACAACTCCTGTTGGCACCTGCACTGGACTGCACTGAACTGTCGAATTACGTTGTGTTCAGCTGAGCTGCAAGCTGTCACCACCTGCACTGAACTGAAAATGCACTGAACTGCCAACATGCATCATGTTCAGCTAAAGCCGCAAGCTGTCATGACTCATACCTGAACTGTTACATGGAATTTTACGTTTGCACCAGTTTCAACTCAAGTCTATGGACTGTGGTCTGCACCCACTGCTGAACTCTTGACACCAGTGCCTTGGTGTGCAGTCCATGTCCACGTGCATGAAAAACAAGTCCATGAGCTCTAAGAAAGCTCGAAGCAGCAGAAAAAGAATTCCCTTACTTTGATTGAAGTGTAGGTAGACAGTCTGTATGATGTTTTTCTCAAGTTCAAACCTGGATCACATGGAACTGCTTAGCCATTGCTCAAACCATGAATGGTGGGAGCATTTGAGGCCAGGTGTGAGTTCAGGTGTTCTGTTGGGGAGGTCAGCTGCCTGAAGAACTTGCATCCACTTCTCTGCTGTTCCCTGGGACTGCCACCTTTCTTTCTCCTGAGGTGAGGTGGTGAGGTGGTCTATCAGGCTGTTTGCAGTCACACATTCCTCATACAGCTCATCCATAGACATGTTTAGCCTGCCAAAAGGTGTTAAAGTTCATTAGTGACACATAGCCTAGGTTATGTAGTGATAAATAAATGGAAAAGCGTGTATTGTTTATATTTATAAATTTAGCATTGTATGTAAACTACATTTTGAAATGTATTTATTAATTACCTATATGAACTGTGATTTTTTTAAAAGATGGACAAGGTTGTATGTTTGCATAGTGTAAAGTAAATTCACAATTATGTATTTATTTGTACGTGTCAATTGTACACTTTTGTTTATAACTATCAATAATTAAACATGGTTCACCACTACACTGGAAATTATTGAATAATTTGAACTTCTGTTTGAATTTAATGCTATGAACTTTTTCCTTGTTGTTACATTTACTATGAATTTCTCACAGGGCAGATTAGAGCCAACATGGACTCACCAACATATATTATTATTATTATACAGTACATATAATATTGTCCAGTATGTGATGCTGCAGTCATGTTACTGAACTCCCACTGATGGGCTAACCTGGTTCCACCACCAGCAGCAGGGTCCTCAGACAGAACAGCTGGTGGGATGTCCTGGTATCTGCAGCCCTCTCTCCATTTGTTTCATCATGGACATGGAGCTGGGACATTATGTTGTGCCTCTTGCTCAGCAAAAAGCTCCTCCAGTGGAGACTTTCTGAACAGACTGCAGGGAGGTTCCTAAACAAACAACAGGTTTATCAGTTTTATCAGTAAAAAGAGATTATTAAATCATTTTTAAGACTGAGAATGTGTACAATTATTAGCTCTGTTGTTATTGCCTAACTAACCTATTCAATAATTCTTCAAACTGTGACATTCACTCATAATGGAATGAAAGAGAACATAAACAGAAATTATATAATACTGAAAACTAGAGACATTAAAACATTTTAAAAGACACAGAGAACTTTAAATGGATTAAGAATGTTAATAAGTGTTGGATTTGAGTGCAATGTGCAATCCATGGCAGGAGTTGAATCCACATCTGAAAAGGGATGCAAGCTTTTCACAACATATGCTGTTGTAACTGTTCTGTGTCTCTCTTCATTCAGTTACAACGAAAACGAGCTAACGTTAGCATCGTGTTTGTATTTGAGCTGACTTAACGCTTTAAGCGGAGTATAACTTGTTAGCTGCCTTAATGTTGGTATGAGATGTAGTTCATAGTTTATTTATTTACCTGATGGAGTCGAAGAGGTAGCGATTAGCGAAAAGTTCGGCGGAGCGTTTTGCAGACGGACCACTCTGTACTTCCGGTCGGATACGAAGCGAAAATAATCCGGTGGAGCGCGTCAAAGACGGGACACTATTTTACTTCTCCACCCTCCTTTGCATGATAGAAAATTATTGCAAGTGCTGCACTGACCTGACTGGTCATTTTTTATTAATTAGTACGCTTTCGATCGCAGATGCACACTTCCGGTGGATTCTTCTTCGTTGGTTTTCGGCGGCGGCTACTTCCGGTCGGCTAACTAGCATCGAAAATAGGAATCGCAAATTAATATTTTGAACGATTCTGGGAAAACCGGACAGTTAGTCC
>JBBPBX010074894.1:0-17473 GCA_038048925.1 Garcialebias charrua
CATTTGCATTTGACCTTTAAAGAATCATAAGATAAAGATTATTAGAATCTGCTCAACTGTTATTACGTTATAAATTATTTGGTTCTAGGATGAAGTCATACAAAAAAAGTCAAAAATTAAAAGTGGCCAAAGTCCTTTGGACAGTTTAAAGTTAAAGAATTCACAGACCATCCATCTACCATCTACCCATCTACCACCCAGCAGCAACTTTACCAGGGAAACTCTGGCAGTTTCAAAGATCACAGTGTGATGTTTTAAATCAACTTTATTTATAAAGCACATTTTAAAAACCACAGGGTCAACCAAAGTGCTGTACAATAACATAAAAGACAAGTTAATTAAAAACTAGTGGGAGTGGTGGCGCAGAGGTTAAGAAGGTGCACTTGTGATCGGAAGGTCGCCGGTTCAAGCCCCGGTACCGACAACATGTGGGTGGGATAAGTGATAAGTGAAGCAGTCACACCTATCTCTACCCTCATCTGCCCCACTCTGGGCCCTTGAGCAAGGCCCTTAACCCACATCTGCTCCCCTGGGAACCCTAGATATCAGCTCTCTGCTCCACACAGAGGGCTGTGGTTGCTCGGTGGTCTGTGGTTGTGTCAGGAAGGGCATCCGGCGTAAAAACAACTGCCAAATCTCCATGCGACTAGATCGCTGTGGTGACCCCTAACGCAGGGAAAAAGCCGAAAGAAGAAAATTATTATTTTTTTTTTTAAAAACTATAAAAAGCATACAAAAATAAATACATATACCAGTCTTACTGCAGGTGTGTTAACATGCCATAAAAGATAAGATCACGTGTTAAAAGCCAAGGAATAAATGTGTGTTTTTAAATAAGATTTAAAAAGTTTTGAGGACTGTCAGCAGCAACTGCTCAGCTGATCTGAGATCGGGGAGGGCAGGAAGGTTGAAGCAGCTCAGACAAATATGGTTTTGCAACTTTATCAAGCACCTTGTGCATAACTAAATAATAAAATATGTTTTTAATACATCTTTATTGTAAAAATACTAAATTGGAAAATACATGGGTTTAAAGAAGGCAACAAGGTAGGATTATGAATTGGGTTTAAAGATTACAGCTCATGAGGTACTCATTATAGCATGACATCTCTTTCACAACATTCTGTCAAAGCCTTTATTGTGTTCTTCTTCTAGTGGTGGCTACTAGTAAATAGCTTGAGGGAACACTACTGCCACCATGTGGTAAGACGAGTAGGATTCTGGACCCCGCCCACAGAAGGGGGACAAAAAAGCTGTGGAAACAGAACTAAGATGTGACCCGACCCGAACTGAGCCGATCCAACCCGAGCCGAGCGGTGGAAAAGAGGCATTTGTGACCTCCAGACTTGACTATTGTAATGCTTTGTATGTTGGAATTAATCAATCTTCCATCTCCCGTTTATAACTTGTACAGAATTCTGCCGCCCGTTTTTTGACCAATACACGGAAATATGAACACATCACTCCTGTCCTGTCCTCTTTACACTGGCTCCCGGTTCAGTTCAGGATACAGTTCAAGCTGCTGCTGTTTGTTTTTAAAGCTCTGAATGGACTTGCTCCTCTGTACATCTCAGAACTTTTGAAAGTCCATCAGCCCAGAAGAGCTTCACGATCTGCCAGTCAACACCTGCTGGAGGTGCCTCGCTCAAGGTACAAACAATGGGGAGACCGGTCCTTTTCTGTTGCCGGCCCAAAAGCCTGGAACAGCCTCCCCCTTGAGCTGCGTGCCACCTCTGATCTGACTCTGTTCAAAACCAGACTGAAGACCCACTTGTTCAAAAAAGCTTTCAGTGTGTAACTTTTATTACTTTTGGTATTTTAGTATGTAGCATTTTTATTTCCATTGCCTCCTTTTATTGTTGTTGCTTTTATTTTATTTTCACTGATTCATTGTACCGGTTTTTATATTTTCTGTCCTGTTAAGCACCTTGGTCAGTGCAAGGCATTGTAGGAAGGTGCTATACAAATAAAGTTTATTATTATTATTTATTATTTTTGCTGCCACGACAGCTATTTGTTTATTCTTATTAAAGTGTTTATTTTTATACTTCTTGGTCTCTGAGATTCTGTCTGCACCACTGGGTTTTAATCTTGTCCTTCTGAGTAAATCCTGACAGTATGCGGCGACCAACAAAAAAGCCCAGCAGACAGAACTATTGATCCTACCTGTCCACGCGGATGGAGGAGACCGTGATCCGCTGCAGTGGTTTTCAGGTCCGACCCGTGTCGGCACAAGAGGACTTCAGCCAGGAAGTTGAAATCCTGCCTTCTCCCCTTCTGGTCTTCGAACAGGAAGAGTCTCGGCGCCGGATGGGCCACTCGACCCGTGGGTCCAGTTCCTCCTCATACTCAGCACTGCTCATCTCGGGGTGGACGTCTGGGGAAGACGCCGAGAATGATTTCCTTGTTTTTACTCCTCAGCGTCAACACCGCCATAAGAGCGTCAAAAGGAAGACCCGGTCAACCATACCTCCGTCATGATCAGCAGATCAGACTCGGACCGGCGAACCAGAGTTTTTTGGATGTAACTCCAGCGCTCCAATGGGGACGAGTTCCATTGCCTCACCTCCTAGGTTTCCGGTGATGGTGGAGACAAATACCTCACTGTCGCTAGCAGCTGCTCCGGCTCCGTCCGGTGAAGCCGGTCACAGCTCCACTCACTCTTTTCCTCGTTCATCCAGAGATCAGATGAAGGGGGGCCAGCCCACAGGTAAGTCAACAGAACAATATTCAGTCTTTCCAGCAGAGGTCACTCCAGGAGAGCCTTCAGGGGTGATAAATATTCCTGACACTTCACCTTCACCTAGAAACACTCCTTTGTCTCATTCTAACTCACACCAGTTTCAGCCCAGTGAAATCATCCAAATAAATCGGACTTTACGAAATTTAATTACTTCTGCTAAAAATAACCCGGACTGTTTTGATTTTGTGCTTTCCCTCGCTGAGAAGTTATCATCTCAACCCGGTCTGACCCAGCTCCCTGAATATGAACAGTTTTTAATAGGAATAAGGACTCTAAAATTATCCACCTCTGAGCCAGTTTCTCCACCAGCCTCTGTAGTCCCCATCTTATATTCTGAACCGGTCCCGGTTACAGAAACTACTGTTACCACAGTCAGTTCAGCAGCAGCAGCCAGCCCGTAACCTGCCGGATCTCCAACGCTTACATTGTCCTGCTCTGAGGGGGTCCTAGATGACGCCCCTCATGTCTCGTGTTCCGAGGGGGTCCTGGAAGACGCCCCTCACTTCGCCTGTGCTGTAGAAGGTTCTGAGCTTAAGGAGGGTTCTCGGTCTTGTCCTGGACCGTGCCGTCGCCGCCGTGGCAGAGATTGACGGAAGAGAGGACCTACCAACTCTTCGGCTACAGACTTTTCGGCTCCTGTTCCTGCTCCTGGTCTCTCATCTAAAGACTCTTCGGCTCTTGGCTCCGTGACTCTTTGGCTGATTCGACACCTGCAGACTCGATGGTGGACTCCTCGCCTGCAGACTCATTGGCTGTCGATGCTTCGCCCGGCTCTTTGGCTCCTGGTTTTGGTTCTTCGGTTCCTGGTTCAATTGCAGGCTCTTCAGCTCCTGGTTCTCTTAGTCCTTCGTCTCTTGGTTCCTCGACTCCTGGTTCCTCTACTCCTGATTCTTCGGCTCCTGATTCTTTGGCTCCTGATTCTTCGGCTCCTGACTCTTTGGTTCCTGACTCTTTGGTTCCTGACTCTTCGGTTCCTGACTCTTTGGTTCCTGACTCTTCATTTCCTGACTCTTCAGTTCCTAACTCTTCGGCTCATGGTCCTTCGGCTCCTGGTCCTTTGGCTCCTGGTCCTTTGGCTCCTGGACCTCCAGCTCCTGGTTCTGGCTCTTCGGTTCCTGGTTCCGGTTCTTTGGCTACCGACGAAGATCCAGCCTCGACTGACAAAAATTCAGCCTCGACCGACGAAGACCCAGTCTCGACCGAAGAAGAACTCGACTCTCCAGCGTCTCTGGACGCCTCTACCTCTACAGAGGGTCCCAGCGCCGCAAGATGCCTCTACCTCTACAGAGTGTCCCAGCACCACAGACGTCTCTACCTCTACAGTGTCCCAGCGTTGCAGACGTCTCTATGCCAGACGTCTCTGCGCCAGACGTCTCTACGCCGCCAGACGTCTCTACGCCTCAAGACGTCTCAACGCTCATCTCTATGCCTCCAGACATCTCAACGCTCGTCTCAACGCCTCCAGACGTCTCAACGCTCGTCTCTACGCCTCCAGCCATCTCAACGCTCGTCTCTACGCCTCCAGACGTCTCATTGCTCGTCTCTACGCCTCCAGACGTGTCATCGCTTGTCTCTACGCCTCCAGATGTCTCATTGCTTGTCTCTACGCCTCCAGACGTCTCATCGCTCGTCTCTACGCCTTTAGACGTCTCATCGCTCGTCTCTACGCCTCCAGACGTCTCATCGCTCATCTCTACGCCTTCAGACGTCTCATCGCCAGACGTCTCATCGCCAGACATCTCATCGCCTTCAGACGTTTCGACGCCACTCGTCTCGACGCCTTCAGATGTCTCAACGCCACTCGTCTCAACTCCTTCAGACGTCTCAACGCCACTCGTCTCAACGTCTTCAGACGTCTTAACGCCACTCGTCTCGATGCCTTCAGACGCCTCAACGCCACTCGTCTCGACACCTTCAGACGCCTCAACGCCACTCGTCTCGACGCCTTCAGACGTCTCAACGCCACTCGTCTCGATGCCCGTAGATGTCTCTTTGCTCGTCTCGACGCCCGCCTGACATGGCCCAGCACGATGGACGGCCTTCCGGCCGTTCGCCCGACCATCCATTGGCTGATGTCGATCTCCTGGTCACCCTCTTTTGTCGTTTGGTAATTTCTTAGGTTTAGTCTTTGTGTTTAGTTTCCCCAATTTTAGGTTTAGTCTTTGTGTTTAGTTTCCCCAGTTTTAGGTCTAGTCTTTTGTGTTTAGTTATGTTTAGTTACCATAGTCTAGTCTTTATGTTTAGTTATGTTTTAGTTTCCATAGATCAGTTTTTGTGTGTTTACTCCCAGGCCTCGTCCTGCCGGTTTTTGGTTTTGTGCCCTTGTGTTTTCCTTGTGGCCCTTTGTCTTCCTCGTGCCCCCTTCATTACAGTTTCCTCCCTCCGCCTACCCTAGGTTTTTGGGGGAGTTTTTTCTTGGGGACACCTGGGGGTGTCCTTGAGGGGGGTACTGTAAGGACGGCTCCATCCTATGGTCTTTCCTTGTCTGTTCTTCTTGTGATGTTTTCCTGTCAGTCAGTTCCTGATCTGTTAGTTTTATTAGTTTCCCTTGTTCCAGTCCTGTTCTATATTTCTAGTTTAGTCTCCATGTTTACTTACTCTTAGTTTAATCTCCAGTCCTGTCATCCTAGTTTAATTTCCATGTTTCAGGTTTAGTTTCCCAGTCCTGCTCTGTGTCCCTAGTTAATTGTTCCCAGGTCTCTCTTGAAAATGAGTTCTCGTGGCTCAATGAAACTACCTGGATAAATAAAGGGTAAGTGAAAAAAGGTGCTTGTGATTGCGTTCTGTCTTGTCTGTATATATATGCTCTGCTTGCCAGTTTGTCCTTTGTCGCCGCATCGTCTGGTATCCCCTGTGTCTTTCGTTACTGGTTCATGTAAGTGTTTTTGCTGCCACGACAGCTATTTGTTTATTCTTAGTAAAGTGTTTATTTTTATATTTCTTGGTCTCTGAGATTCTGTCTGCATCACTGGGTTTTAATCTTGTCCTTCTGAGTAAATCCTGACAGGGGGGAGACAGAAGAGAATGGAGTTATCCAGTACTTAATAAAAATAATCAAATAGCAATAATTGATAGAGAAAAGGCTGATATTTTAACAAGTACTTTTGTTGGAATACATAGTGGGGGAAATTTATCAGATGATGCAAAACAGAAAAGGGAGATATCTAAAAGCCGAAATGTAGAAGCTTTAAGAAGAAAAGAGAGTATTAATCAAAATCTGATGAACTGTCCCATCTCTATTGGAGAACTGAAAAGAGCTCTGTGAAGAACTAGGAATAGTGCTCCAGGGAAAGATGAGATAAGTTATAATATGTTAAAAAAATTAAGTGATGAAGGATTACATAAACTATTAATGTTATTTAATAAGATATGGAGAGAAGGGCATCTACCATATAGATGGAAAGAAGTGATTATTATCCCAATAAAGAAACCTGGGAAAGATCATAGTAATCCTGGAAATTACAGACCTAATACTTTAACCTCTAATATGTGTAAATTGATGGAAAGGATGGTGAACGAGCGATTGATGCATTATTTAGAGTCAAGAAACATCATTACACACCATCAGAGTGGTTTTCGTAGAGGAAGAGGAGCTATGGATTCTGTTTTATGTTTAGAGGACGATGTTCGAAAAGCTCAGATAAATAAGGTAACAGTTGTTTCTGTGTTTTTTGATGTGGAAAAAGCATACATATGTTATGGAGAGAAGGGTTAATGATTAAATTACATCAGGCAGGAATAGGAGGAAACATGGTTAAAGGATTTTTTTATGTGACAGAACTATTCAAGTTAAAATAGGATCATATATATCACAGCAATAGAAAATAGAAAATGGAACCCCTCAAGGAAGTGTGATAAGCCTACACTATTTTCAGTTATGATTAATGATATTTTCAAAGATTTATCTTTCAGTTATGGTAAATCACTATTTGCTGATGATGGAGCATTATGGAAAGGGGGGAGAACTGTGGAACATCTTATTTTAAAACTTCAGGAAGGGATAGATAAAGTAAGTAAGTGGGGAACAGAGTGGAGCTTCAAATTTTCAGTTGAAAAGACAAAAGTCATGTTCTTCACAAATAAAAAGATCGGAGTTAAAACATTAAAATTACAGTATATGGAAAAGAGTTAGAAAGTGTTGATTATTTTCATTTCTTGGGAGTAGTGTTTGATAAGAAATCAACTTGGGGAAACCACATAGAGGACATAGAGAAGGGTAAAAAGGTAATAAACATTACGAGGTGTTTAGCAGGGATGACATGGGGTGCAAATTTTGAATCACTTAAACATATTTATGTGTCATTAATTAGGTCAAGAATAGATTATGGGAGTGTGGTGTATGGATCAGCAGCTAAAACTTTATTAAATAAATTAGATGTCATCCAAGCTAGAGCACTGAGAATTTGTTTAGGGTCAGTAAAATCAACTCCAGTATGTGCTCTATAAGTAGAAGCAGGAGAAATGCCATTATGCATTAGAAGACAACAGTTAATGGTTAATTATTGGATAAATTTGAAAGGACATAATGAAAATCATCCAGTTAAGAAAGTGTTAGAAAACTGTTGGGAAAGAGGAAAGGAGCTTAAAAATAGCTTTGGGTGTTTTGGGGATAGTAGCGCAAAAACATTTCAAGTATATAACAAAGAATTTAATCCAACAGTATTATGGTCTTTAAAGCCTACATGGACATGGAAATATGTTAATGTAGATAGTTCATTACGAAATATTAAGAAAAATACCACAGATATTTGCCAAGAATTTTATGATCGAGTAGAGATGAAGTATAATGACTATTTGCAAATTTATACAGATGGTTCAAAAGATCCAAATACTGACGCAACTAGCAGTAGTGATTCCTGAGTTAAAGATTAAGCTTTCGAAAAGAACATCTAATTTTCTGAGTATATATGCAGTAGAATTGTGTGCTATTTTATTGGCTTTAGAATGGGTGGAGGATACTAGACTGAGTAAAATTCTAGTTTGCAATGATTCATTATCAGCACTGTTAACCATTGAAAAGGGAAGCTCAAGTAATCACCAACACATTTTGTATGAGATTCTTTTTGTTCATCATAGACTATGTGAACAAAACAAAAAATATAGTAATGATATGGACTCCTGCCCATGTAGGTATATTAGGTAACGAAAGGGCAGATAAGTTGGCTAAAGAAGCTGGTAAAAAAGTAGACATTGATATGCCAATAAAGTTATCTAAATCTGAAGGGAAAAGTATAGTTTGGCAAGAAAGCAAGAAATTATGGAAAATGAGATGGGATAATGAGACAAAAGGGAGACATTTATATAGGATACAAAACACAGTTGATGTTAATAGAATCAGAGAAATAAATAGGAGGGAGGAGATAATTATAAATAGAATTAAAAAAGAAAAGAAGCCACCTGCATCATGAAAGACCTCACTCATCCAGCACACTCACTCTTTGCCCCACTCCCCTCAGGACGGAGGTTGAGGAGCATCAAGTGTAGAACCACTAGACTGAGGAACAGCTTCTACCCTGAGGCTGTTAGACTCATGAATAAATTAAAATAAAATAAAAAATAAACACTGCAAAATATCACATCATGCTGATGCTGATCTGTTTTCTTGTTGCTGTGTTCATCTGTGTTCATCTGTGACCATCTGCTCATACAAACTCATGTTCGTGCTGCTGTTTATTCCCACTATATTAGGCTTAGTGTATTACTAGTTGATGTTTTTCTTAGTTAATTCTAGATGTTATTACTGTTTTTCTATTGCATTTGTTGTTGGATGTAACTGGGACCCCGTGTACATAATCTCGTTTTCATCACATGTACCACATGCGGTGCAAATGACAATAAAGACTCTCTGACTCTCTGACTCTGACTCTGACTCTGAATTAAAACTGCAAGCAACATTGAGGCCCTCGCAGCTTAGCGCCGCTCCGGCCTTATTGTTGCAACCGCGGGAGCTCCAGCTCATCCGTTCCATCGCCAACGCTCTTGTGCCCATCCCGCACCAGTTTGCCAAGAACAGTTAGCGAATAACAAAAATATGTATGTGTTTAGAAGTGCTGACAGATGACACACAGTAAATGTGGAGCAGATTTGCTGATCTAGCAATGAGATGTAACAGTTTGAAAAATAATGTAAGGGTGCACTGGAGTCATCTGTTAAACTACAATATCAATGTGTGTAGAAGTGCTCACTGATGAAGCACAATAAATCTGGTACACATCGGATGATGTGTCACTGAAATCTAACAGTTTGAATAATCTAGGGGGCGCAATTGAGTCAAAGGTTAGCCCACCATATCAATGTGTCCACAAGGGCTCACTGATGATGCACAATAAATCTGGTTCAGATTGGATGATGTATCACTGAGATAAAACTATAGAAATATTGTAGGGGGCGCACTGGAGTCAAAATTTACACAACAATATCAATGCATTTAGAACTGTTCCTTGATGACATACAATAAATCTGGTACAAACCGGATGATGTATCACTGAGCTCTAACAGTTTGAATAATCTAGGGGGCACTCTGGAGTCATATGTTAAACCACAATATCAATGTGTCCACAAGTTCTCACTGATGATGCACAATAAATCTGGTTCAGATCGGATGATGTATCGCTGAGATATAACTGTAGTAATAATATAGGGGGCGCTCTGGTGGGTATTGGCCACTTATCATGGAAGCCTGTTGAAGTGGTGGATAATGATTGATCGTAGTGATTTTGGTGCACTTCGGTTCAATTCTGTGGAATTTAGAGCCAAACGTATGGCGACGGCGTCATTTCTGAGATGGTCCCGCCGCCACGCCCACATCCTTCATTGAACACTTTTAACGCTTTTTTTTTCATTCATTCATTCAACCTTTATTTAGTCAAGTAAATCTTATTGAAACTCATGGGCTCATCTACGAAAGCGACCTGCTAAAACTAAAGAACGATGAACAGCAATGAATGACAATAAACAATAAACAAACAATAAACAATTGTAAGAATTAATGAGGAGGTCAATATTAATACTGACCTCTTTATCCTTAATTAATCTACTTATTCAGATTGAATAGTAAATTCACGGATTCTGTTCTTTTTCAGTTTACCCAATATCTCTGTGATCTTTATGATGGATAAATAAACAGAGCCATTAAGTGACAAAGGACGTTAACTTAGTTTGATATGTCAAAGAGACACTATCATTTATTTAAAATAAATCAACTAAATTAACACCATTACACTTGATTGACATGATTTCACTTTCTTTCAAATTAAAACGTCAGCACACTTAAATTCAACACAACAGACTTCAATATTGGATGTTAACATATTTAGTCTGTGGGCTCTTTAAACTTAAAATAGTTTCCGGCTTAGATTGAGAGGGGAAAAAGTAGGAGGAAAGATTTAAGAAGAATTGGGAGGTTAAGAGAGGAAGTTTATCTTGCATTTATGAAACCAGATGACACTCTTCCGTACGTGTCCAGCTAAGATATCATCACACCTCCAGCAAGCAAACAGCTGCTCCTTTACCTTAAGACGTCCGCCTTGGTTCTGGTAAAGAGCTGTGGTCAACTTTAGACTGACAAGTCGTCGGTCCCGCAAGTCCAAGCTGGACTCCACGCGTGTTTACCTTGTCGGTGTCGGTGATACTCGCTTTCATCGGCAAAAGTCGTGGCAGTCGTGGTTTCTTGGCTCAAGATAATTTATTCCAGGAAGGAATAACAAACGCTCGTTCGAGGTGGACTCATAACAGCCTGTTATCAGTCCTTAGCTGAAGACGCAGGTCGTTAGCTCTTGACCAAAACGTACCCAGCTCTTGGGAAAGGTTCACATCTCTTTGAAATTCCCAACAAACTCTCGAAGCGTTCTCGCACAGTAAGAACTTAAAAAGCAGGAACAAAGAGAGGAGTGGACTTGCCTTATCAGGCCCAAGGTCAGCCAGAGCAGAGAGAGCTTTGTTTAGGGAACAGACAGAGAAAGCTGGAGCCTTGTTCATGATTAAACTGTCTTCTTATTTCTAAACAAAACAGTCGGGTCTCTGTGACCCGATATTTCCCTTTAACACAGCAGTGAAACACAGTTTAACTCTCAAAGAATAACACAGCTTAAAAGCACACATCATGAAAATGACAAAAGTTATTCTTTTGATCACATCAGCTTAAAATCAAAGATAGAAATAGTCTCTTATTGGTGACTATGTTATCAGATTATAGCTAAATGAATGATTTTGTAGTAAATGTCTTGCTTTACTGAGAGGTCAGTAAAGGTCATCACTGGACAGTTCAAAGACCTTAATTTGACCCTGGGTAGGTCCACTACAAAGGTTTTGTCAATGAGTAGCTATTGTTAAAATTTTCATTTTCATGTTATCACATTCTTAACTTAAAGGTTCTAAGTTTTCATACCACACAGGTGTATTGATAAATGGCATCATATATGCATGTGGAAAACAAAAAATGTACCTGTTTCATTGTATTATCTAAATTGAATCCTTTACTTATAAGACATTTAATTTTTCAAATTCAAGATCTTTTTTATTGAATTTTTCATTTTTTTTCTTCAGACAACAACAACAACAAACAAAAACAACAACAACAACAACAAAAAAACACAACAATCAATCTAAGTTACAACATGTAGAAAATAATCCCTACCCAATCACTGCCAAAAGAAAAGGAAAAAAATAAATAAAAGGTAAAATAGCCAAGAGACTGCATTAACCTGAATGAGTTGTGTTGTCAAAGAGACTGGAACAGATTCAGGAAAGGTCCCCAGACATTCTCAAATTTACCCTCTTTCTGTTGGAGTGTGAATCTGATTTTCTCCAGCTTTAAACAGGACATGATGTCAGCCAACCACTGAGCGTGAGTGGGTGGAAACGGTTCTTTCCACCTAAGCAAAATAGCTCGTCTGGCCAGGAGAGAGGTGAACGATATTACATGTTGTTGGTTTTTATTTAGGTTTGTCATGCCCTCTACAAGACCAAACAGAGCAATCAGTGGGTCAGGGTTCAGGCGTGTATCTAGTACATGTGATAAAGTCTGAAAGATTTCCCGCCAATATTTGTTCAGAGATGGGCAAAACCAAAACATATGGGAGAGAGAGGCTTCAGCATGTTTGCATCTCACACAGTATGGGCTGACATCAGGATACATAGAGGACAATTTCAGTTTAGAGATGTGAGCTCTGTGCACCACTTTAAATTGTATTAGACAATGTCTAGCACAGAGAGAACTGGAGCTCACCAGTTTGAGTATGGAGGTCCAAGAGTCCTCTGAAATAGAGGAGCCGAGATCCTCTTCCCAAGCAGCTTTGATTTTATCTGAGGAAGCACGCTTCAAATCCAATAGTTTACTGTAAATGAATGAAATGGACTGTTTTTTATTTGGGTCTAGAGAAAGAATAGTGTCAACAATACTGCTATCAGTTGAAATGGAGAGGCTGGACAAATGAAGAGTAATAAAGTGCCGTATTTGGAGATACCTAAAAAAATTGGACTGGGGAAGACTAAATTTTTCACATAGTTGTTGAAATGAAGCTAAAGTGTTATTGAGAAACAAGTCATTGAAGCGTACTATACCCCTTCTTTGCCATTCTTTAAAAACAGAGTCCTGAGATGAGGGTTTGAAAAGTTGGTTAGACATGATAGGGCTATAGAGAGAGAAAATAGAGAAATTGAAACATTTACGAAATTGTGCCCAGATTTTTAGTGAGTGTTTTATAACTGGATTTATAACAGTTGTAAGTGGTGGAAGCGGGAGTGAGGATCCCAAGAAAGCCACGGAGGACCATTTCCCAGAACACTGTGACTCCATCTCTACCCAGTCAGGGCTGTCAGGCCTGTTGTAATAGAATGACCAGAATGCTAGACAGTGCAAGTTTGCTGCCCAATAATAAAAGCGGAAATTTGGAAGGGCAAGACCGCCTGCGGCCTTAGTTTTTTGGAGATGTGTCTTATTTAAGCGTGGACGTTTTCCTTGCCACAGATATGATGAAATGATGGAATCTAACTGAACAAAGAATGAACCAGGGATAAAAACAGGAATATTTTGAAAAAGATATAAAAACTTAGGTAAAGTGACCATCTTGACTGAGTTAATACGGCCTGTGAGGGAAATGGAAAGCGGTGACCATCGGGATAATGCCTGCTTTGTCTGATTCAACAGAGAGACAAAGTTTTCTTGATATAAATCTTTATACCTCCTCGTAACTGTAACACCCAGGTAAGAGAATTTTGTCTTCTCAATTTTAAGAGGCCATTTACCAAAGTCAAGAGTCTGCGCCAGGGTATTGACAGGGAAAATTACCGTATTTTCCGGTGTATAGGTCGCACCTTTTTATGGGTTTTTCAAGGCCTGCGACCTATACACCGGTGCGATCTATTTATGGATTTTTTTTCATATTTTTAGACCAATTTTTGGCTGAGTTATGGCCCTTTTTCCCTGTTGCATAAAATGGCGCAGTACCAGTTTTGGCCACCAGGGGGCAGTGCACGTGCAGTACCAGTTTCGGCCACCAGGGGGCAGTGCAAGTGCTGTACCCGCTAGGGTCATGAGTACCGGTACACCAACCCAAGAAGAAGAACGTTTCCAGCTCCTGTGCAAGTAGCGAGGACCTTCTCCTCCTGTGCCCGAAAAAACGCTCCTCTGCTCGGACTGATTCTGTCTGCCTCTGGGCTGGAGGTAGCTTCTGTTAGCTCTGTTTGTTTGCTGTTTGTTAGCAAGATAAGTCAAGAACCACTCAGCGGATTTTTCTGAAACTTACAGAATGGAATCACAGTGGGGACGTTTACAAGTGAGTACCTTTATTAGATGTTTGAGATAAAAAAATAAAAAAACGATCTTTTTGTAGCATGTAGCTTCGAGTGTTAGCTTCTGTATTTGTTATAAATAACATCGAATCCACTCGGTGTATATTTATTTCTGCTTACAGAGTAATTATAGCACTCCAATGTACTTAACTATGTCCTGGATGAATCATTTGAGATGAGATTCGATTTTTATTCGTGTCAGAGGCGGGCATGGTCTCGTGTTGGCTTTCGTTTTATGTCTGTGTACTTCTGTTAACGTCATAAATGGCTTCAAAACCACTCGGTGTATATTTATTCTGCATACAGAATGCAATTATAGGAGCTTTAATGTACGTTACTATGGTCTCGAGAAAACATTTGACATAAAATTCGATTTTTTATTCATTTTCTGAGAGACGGACTCCTCTCGTTTTTAGCTTTTTTAGCTTGTGGTTTTACTTCGGTTTGCTTAAATAGCTTCAAAACCACTCGGTGTATATTTATTTCTGCTTACAGAGTAATTATAACACTCCAATGTACTTAACTATGTCCTGGATGAATCATTTGAGATGAGATTCGATTTTTATTCGTGTCAGAGGCGGGCATGGTCTCGTGTTGGCTTTCGTTTTATGTCTGTGTACTTCTGTTAACGTCCTAAATGGCTTCAAAACCACTCGGTGTATATTTATTCTGCATACAGAATGCAATTATAGGAGCTTTAATGTACGTTACTATGGCCTCGAGAAAACATTTGACATAAAATTCAATTTTTTATTCATTTTCTGAGAGACGGACTCCTCTCGTTTTTAGCTTTGTTAGCTTCTGGCAGACATTAGCAGCAGAGCTAAACACTCGGTCCATATTGCCGGGTTGACTCAGCGGTCACGCGGTGCGTCAGCGGTGGATGACGCGTTACGTCGGCGGTGACGTAGGTGCGACCTATACACCCGTGCGACCTATTTATGGATTTTTCCAATTTATTGATAAATATTGGACACTGCGACCTATACAACGGTGCGACCAATACAACGGAAAATACGGTACACTTTTACTCAGGTTTAATTTGTAACCAGAGTTTATTCCAAATTCCTCAAGTAATGATAAAACGGAGGGCAGCGTGTCAGTCGGATGAGAAATGAAAAGTAAAAGGTCATCAGCATAAAGGGAGACCTTGTGCTCCATATCGCCTCTCCAGATTCCTGAAATTGTGTCACAGGACCGCAAAGCAGTGGCAAGAGGTTCAATTGCCAGGTCAAAGAGCATAGGGCTCAGTGGGCATCCCTGGCGAGTTCCTCGATGTAGACTGAAGGGTTTTGATATCTGAGAGTTGGTACGAATGGTTGCGGTGGGATGTGAATAAATTAATTGCACCCATGTAATGAAATTGGGGCCAAAACCAAATTTGTCAAGAACATTAAACAAGTAGTCCCATTCAACCCGATCAAATGCTTTCTCTGCATCAAGGGAAATAACACACTCAGGAACAGTATCCGAAGGAGAATAAATAATGTCAAAAAGGCGTCTGACATTAAAAAAGGAGTGCCTGCCTTTAATGAATCCAGTCTGGTCTTTTGATATGATCAAAGGAAGGATCTTTTCCAACCTTTGAGCAAGAACTTTGGCTAAAATTTTGGCGTCTGTATTTAAAAGGGAGATTGGTCGATAAGAGGAACAGTGAGTTGGGTCTTTTCCTTTCTTTGCAATGAGGGTAATGCAGGCCTCTAAAAAAGATTTCGGAAGGGATCCTTGGTCAAATGACTCTAAGAGAACCGAGTGTAGGAGTGGGGAAAGTAATGAAGAAAATTTCTTAAAAAATTCAGCAGGGAAGCCGTCAGGACCCGGACATTTGCCAGACTGCATTACCGATACAGCTGACACAATTTCTGTCAGGGATATTGGGATCTCCAGTGCATCTTTCAGGTTGGGTGTGAGTTTTGGCATGTTGGTCTTTTCGAAAAACTGAGAAGATAAATTCTTGTTGGTTTGGGATTCTGAAGTATATAAATGGGAATAAAAGTCCTTAAATGCTCTGTTAATTTGTAAATGATCTAGAGTTGTGGTGCCGTTCTCTAATTGGATCTTAGGGATGATTTGTTTAGCCATGGCACCCTTCAACTGATTTGCCAGTAGTTTTCCTGACTTTTCTCCATGTATGTAAAATGATGATTTACTTTTCAAAAGTGATTGTTCTATTGAGTATGTAGACAATAAATCAAACTTAGTTTTGAGTTCTACTTTTTTTTGTACAGATTAGGGCATTTGTTTTGAGCATATTGTTGATCAATTTCTTTTATCTGCTGGGCTAAATCAGTTCTTTCTTTTTGAGATTTTTGCCTCAGCCGGGCGGTATATGAAATGATTTGTCCCCTAAGATAGGCCTTAAGGGTATCCCAAACGGTTGACAATGGGATCCCAGGAGTTCTGTTTATGGATAGAAAGAAGGTTATTTCTTTTTCTATAAATGTAACAAAATCATTGTTTGACAGTAACGTTGAATTGAATCTCCACTGTCTACTCCTTATAGGAATGTCAGGGAGGGACAAAGACAGAGTGACAGGTGCATGGTCTGAGATGACAATACTGTGGTAGTCACAGCCACGGACAGAGGGAAGAAGTTTGTTGTCCATGAAAAAGTAATCGATCCTCGAGTATGAATGATGAACATGAGAAAAAAAAGAATATTCTCTCTCAGCTGGGTGTAAAAAACGCCATACATCGCACAGGCCATACTTAGATAGAAAGGCACGAATAGTGTGGGACGACCTGCTGGCTGTGGCAGGGTTTGTAGAGGATCTGTCCAAAACTGGGTCCAACCAGCAATTCAAGTCACCACTGAGTATCAATGAGTATGTGTTTAGGTCCGGGAGCAGTGAGAATAATTTCTCAAAGAAACCAACATCATCCGTATTTGGGGCATAAACGTTAACTAGCACTACTGGTGTGTTGTACAATTTACCGGAAACAATCACAAAACGACCATATTTATCTGAGTTAACTTGAAAAGGTTCAAATGAAATGTCTTGACTGATGAGGATCGAGACGCCCCGAGCCTTTGCTCGAAATGAGGAATGGAAACTCTGCCCGTGCCATGTTTGCAGTAATCGTTTGCTATCGTCACTTCTAATGTGAGTCTCCTGCAGGAAAGCAATGCCTGTATTTAACTGTTTTAAATGAGAGAGCACCTTCCTTCTCTTGACGGGGTGGTTCAAACCTTTGACGTTCCAGCTTGACAACACCAACTGACCACTCATATTACTAATAATTTGTATAAGAAAGGTAGGTAATACAGTCTAATGTGTTGATGGCTGTGCAGTTCTTGGCAAAGTGAAAGAAAATATAAATTAATGGCAGTGATGGACCCCCCACCCCCTCCCTTTCCCACCCTGGACAGCTGCAACAGACAGAAGCAGCAAGCTCCATAGAAATTAAAAATAAGTCTCCTGTCTAACTTTTAAACTAGTGCTCCAGTATCATCAGAGGAAAAAAAAAATGTATAAGCACCTCATGCAAGGCCAAAAATGTACACATAGATGTGTGATCACGCATACACATATAAACAAGGTTAAATTAATCCTAATCCTAAATTAAATCTTCAATCAGTCCAAGACCAATTCAAGATTCAATTCAAGATAGTCAACAGGTAAACAAGAAGAGGAAAAATGTTAATAGTTCAAAATAATATATTAAAAACATTATATATTTCACCCATTTTTATACCTGGATAGGCCTACTTCAATTATTTATGTGCCTAAATACCTAATGCCTAAAAAAAAAAAAAAATAAAAAAAATTTTTTATAAGCACCTCACAAACTAGTTTAAAGTATGCAAGGCCAAAAAATGTATACACATGTACCGGTAATCACGCACACATATACAAACGTAAAGTTAAATTAATCCCAATCTCAAATTAATTATCAATCAATCCAGGACTAACCCAAGATTCAGCTCAAAATAGTCAA
>JBBPBX010074895.1:0-13525 GCA_038048925.1 Garcialebias charrua
ATATAAACCATCCATTTCTTCCAGCGTAGAATAAATCGGTCCTTTTCATCGTTTACTTCTGCAGTTATTCTCTCCATCCTGTATATGTCCATTGTAATGTCCATCCATATGTTCACTGTTGGGCTCTCCAGTGAAAGCCAATGTTTCGTGATGGCTTTTTTGCACGCCACTAATAAAATATTAATTAGGTATTTGTCCATCTTTGAGCAACCTTCAGGCATGAGTCCAAAAAACAAAACTTTACTTTCTAAAGGCAGTTGATATCCAATTACATCTTGTATTACTTGATGTATCTCCCTCCAATAGGTTCTAATTACTTGACAGCCCAAAAAATATGATAATGATTTCCAATGTTATTTCCACAATTTCTCCAACAAGCTGGAGAATTACCTTTATAGTGGGATTTTTGGTAGGGTGTAATGAAATATCTTATCAAGCTTTTCCACCCAAATTCCCTCCATCTCAATGAGCTGCTACATTTCCACTGATACTCCCAAATTGTTCTCCACTCTTCCTCTGTTATATGTATTTCTCCCTCCATTTCCCATTTTGTTTTGACATATAATGTTGAATGTGCTTTCATATTTACAAGTCCTTTGTAAAGACCTGAGATAATGCCTCTCTGTTTGTTTGAGTCATATGCCTCTTTAAACTGGCTCAACAGTGGTTTGCTCAACTCTGATATTTTTTTTATTTTATCATTGACAAAATGTCTTACCTGTAGATAACGAAAAAAATCATGTGCTTCTAAAAAGTATTTTTCTTTAATCCATTCAAAACTTTGTAGTGTGTTGTCTTTTATCATTTTACACACAGCTGTTAATCCTTTCTGTGTCCATTCCTTGAATCTATTGTCCAATTTATTTGGAGTAAATTGTGTATCATATGCACACCACTTTAAAATTACTAGATCATCTTCTAATTTGTATGTTTTTATTACAGTTTTCCACGTTTTCAGAGTCAGCTTGATCCAAGGGTTATCTATATTTTTTATAGCATTTTGTAGGTCACTGTCTGCTATGAGTGCTTGTAAGGGGGTGGAGGTCAGGGCCTCTTCGATGTTCTTCCATTGGGCTTTATATGAGGGATTGCACCAACAGATCATAGACCTCAGCTGTGCTGCCCAGTAGTAATCTCTAAGGGAAGGAAGGCCCCATCCCCCTTTATCTTTTGCCAATTGTAATGTTTTTAATCTAATCCTGGGTCTTTTTCCTTGCCATATGTATCTAGACAGGATTTTGTCCCATTCATTAAATTGTGATTGGTTTATTTCAATTGGTAGAGTCTGGAATAAATACAATAACTTTGGCAAAATACTCATTTTAATTGAGTCTATTCTTGAGCTGAAACTTAAATATGGGGTAAGATTCCATCTAGCTATATCGTCTTTAATTTTATTTTGTATTGGTGAGTAATTATATTTTACTAGATCTGTTAGGTCCTTTGGAATTATTATTCCTAGGTATTTAATATAGTCTGTTTGCCATGATAGATCATATTTTTTCTTGATTTCTTCTGGAGGACTGTAATTGTATTTAAGTAGTCGAGTTTTACTTATATTTATTTTGTATCCTGATAAGACACCAAAACATTCAAACGACTGCATTAGTTTAGGTAGAGAGCTTGTTGGTTGTCCCAGAAAAACTAAAATATCATCTGCATAACAGGCTAATTTGTGTTCTTTCCCATGTACAGTGATACCCCTTATTTCATTGTTTTGTCTTATATATTGAGTGAGTGGTTCTAGGTATAATGCAAATAACAATGGTGAACATGCACAGCCTTGCCTTGTACCTCTTTCCAAAACAAAGCTGTTTGATAAGCATCCATTAATTTTTATTCTAGCAGTTGGTTTTTCATATAGTGCCTGTATGGTTTTAATTATTTTTTCATTTATGCCAAATTTACGTAGAACTTGATAGAGGAAACTCCAATTCACAGAGTCAAACGCCTTTTCTGCATCAATACTGATTACCATCGCTGCTCTTTTTTCTTTTTGAATATGATTTATAATGTGTAGTGTCCGTCGTATATTATCTTGTGTTTGACGTTCTCGTATAAAGCCAGTCTGGTCATTATGTATCAAGTTTGGTAAAAACTTGTCTAATCTTCTGGCCAGGATGGAAGTAAATAATCTATAATCTATGTTGAGAACTGATATTGGTCTATATGATCCACAGTCTAATTTGTCTTTGTTTTCTTTAGGGATGGCAGAAATCACTGCTTCCTTCCAGCTGGGCGGTGTTTCCCATTTATTCAATGCCCAATTCAATGTAGGAAGCATCACTGGTATTAACTCTTCTTTTAATTCCTTATACCATTCTGCTGTGTAGCCATCAGATCCTGGTGATTTATTTAACTTGAGTTTACTAATGGCTTCTTTTAACTCCTTTTCTGTTATGTCCTTAACCATTTTCTTATTTTGTTCTTCATTTAATGTAGGTAATTCAAGAGAGTCCAGAAACTTTTGTATTTCCGCCATGCTACCTCCTCCCCTTTTAGAATAAAGCTTCTTATAAAATGTTTCAAATGCAGTCTGGATTTCATTTAATCTGTTTTTTATTATATTCGTATCTGAATCTCTAATTTTGTGGATTGTGTTCTGAGCTATTTTCTTTTTAAGTTTCCAAGCAAGAACCTTCATTGATCTGGATCCACCTTCATAGTATCTTTGTTTGAGAAATAATAGTTTTTTCTTTATTTCATTTGTAGTTAACTCATTAATTTCGTTCCTTGTTTTTGTAATTTCATTCCATATAACCTTATCAGTTGTTATTTTATGTTTTTCCTCTAATTCTCCTAATTGTTTCTGTAGTTCTTCTAATTTATTATTTCTCATTTTTTTCTTATATGAGGATATAGCTATAATTTTTCCTCTCAGGACAGCCTTTAGAGCGTCCCATAAAATAGGAGGCGATACATCGCCTTTATCATTTATTTCCAGGTAAAGTTGGATTTCTCTTATAATCTGTTTCTTAATGTGAGAATCTTTAAGTAGGGTTGAATTTAGTTTCCAGTTTTTTATTTTCTGTTGAAATTTTAGATCAATGGATAGGTACACTGGGGCATGGTCGCTTAAATCTATAGTTCCAATTTCACAGGTGTTTATTTTGTCTTTGTCTTTTCCAAAGGTTAGGAAATAGTCTATTCTTGTATATACTTGGTGGGGTGATGAATAGTGGGTATAATTTCTTTGTTTAGGATTTAAATCCCTCCATATATCTATTAAACCCACCTCTTCAAAAAGCTTGTTAATCTTCTTAACTAATAGTTTTGTATTTTGTGTTTTACCGTTAGAAGTATCTAATCTTGGCTGTAGATGTGCGTTTAAATCCCCTCCACAGAGTAAGAATCCGTCTGTCTCCGTTACCATCAAATCAACAACTTTCTTAAAAAAACTGATGTCACTTCCAGGTGGTGCATATAGATTTAGCAAAGTGATCGGATTCCCTTCAATGTTCCCTTTTACTAATACATACCGTCCCTCTCTGTCCTGTATCACATGTAGTTCTTCGAGATGTAATTTATTTGATATAAGAATGGCAACACCTCTCCTCCTTCCAGATTTATAAGAAGAAAAGAAAACCTTCGTAAAACCCATTCTTTTTAATTTCTCATGTTCTTTAGAGTCCAGGTGTGTTTCCTGTAAATATACTATATGTGCCTGTTCCTTTTTCATTTTGGTTAAAATCTTACTGCGTTTTATTGGATTGAGCAGTCCATTTACATTATATGAAATAACCTTTAATTTATTACTAGCCATATTTCAGTCGCCTGGATGTTTTAACATTTCTGTGTTTTAGTTTAAACCACATCCTCCCTGAATATTTACAAATAAAACAAATAAACAAATCAACATTAAAGCTGCATGGAGCGTAAACAAAAGCTATAAACTGTCCTTGAAAAAAAATAAAAAACAAAAACACTTTCACTTCCAACTGTGGGGTCTCCGTGATCACAACATGTTCATATACTGTCTATATCCTGTTGGAGTTATTTGAAATAAAATTCGAATTTTTATAGACATAAATGTGTCAAGCTACGTCCATTAATTTTCTCCCTTCTACTTTGTGTCACATACTATCAATTCTATCAAAAACCACATAGCTGATATTTTTCAAAAAAATCTAGTGTGATCACAACATGTTCATATACTGTCTGTATCCTGTTGGAGTTATTTGAAATAAAATTCAATGTGTTATAGACATAAATGTGTCAAGCTACGTCCATTAATTTTCTCCCTTCTACTTTGTGTCACATATTATCAATTCTATCAAAAACCACATAGCTGATATTTTTCAAAAAAATCTAGTGTGATCACAACATGTTCATATACTGTCTGTATCCTGTTGGAGTTATTTGAAATAAAATTCAATGTGTTATAGACATAAATGTGTCAAGCTACGTCCATTAATTTTCTCCCTTCTACTTTGTGTCACATACTATCAATTCTATCAAAAACCACATAGCTGATATTTTTCAAAAAAATCTAGTGTGATCACAACATGTTCATATACTGTCTATATCCTGTTGGAGTTATTTGAAATAAAATTCAATGTGTTATAGACATAAATGTGTCAAGCTACCTCCATTAATTTTCTCACTTGTACTTTGTATCACATATTATCAATTCTATCAAAAACCACATAGCTGATATTGTTCAAAAAAATCTAGTGTGATCACAACATGTTCATATACTGTCTATATCCTGTTGGAGTTATTTGAAATAAAATTCGAATTTTTATAGACATAAATGTGTCAAGCTACGTCCATTAATTTTCTCCCTTCTACTTTGTGTCACATATTATCAATTCTATCAAAAACCACATAGCTGATATTTTTCAAAAAAATCTAGTGTGATCACAACATATTCATATACTAAATGTATCCTGTTGGAGTTATTTGAAATAAAATTCGAATTTTTATAATTTATTTTCGTTGTGCAAGCACAGGTTTTGGAAACAGTCAAAGCGAAACTACTTTAAATGCAGCATATTTGACCACTACGTGACAATAAGCGTGGTTAAGCTCAGGAGCCCTCGTACTATAAAGTCAGCTATGAAATATATTTTATATCTGTTCATTGAGCTACATTTAAAGACATAAAGCCGCCCGCGCGCGACGCGTTGCTCGTGGCGAAACTACTTTTTAAAATCCTGCAGTTTTGAGCAGTACGTGATTTTATTAAGGACACGTTCAGCTGAAGACCCATCTTTGCTATAAATTTAAAAAATAACAATTGTTTTTACCGTGTTATTCATGTAAAAGTCCTGCCGTGATAGCTTCCCTCGCTTCCGTGAAAACTGCTCGAGTCTCCTCCTTCCCACTTCCGGAGCGGGTGAGCTCGCTTCAGTACCCCTCTGAAACCAGCCCGAAAATCTCAAGAAATCTCGCGCGGCTTAGCACGGAATATCCGGTGGAAAAGGATGAAAGGGGGTCTCTGCGACGCACATATGACGTAACATCCGACCCGAGCCGACCGGTGGAAAAGGGCCATCTACTAGAAAGTGTGCCGGCATAAAACGTTATACTTTCAGATCATTTATGTATCTACGATTCAATAAATCAAGTCAAATATACTTTAATAACAACCAAGGGGAAATGTTTTTATGACATCCAACCACACATTCTTGTACAACAAATAAAATTGTATCCTCCTTTGCATCCATTGTGCTCAACCTCCTTTTAAGTTTTCCAGTTTGAGTAGGGTCAACTATAAGATGAAAACAGTTTGACATACAGCTTGGAATTGTGGCACTGAGGTTTTGTAATGACAGGGAACGATGGTAGGGATACACTAGCTAACGGCTGTAAACAGGAGGAATGGGGATTTACTGTGTGTAGTAAAGCACCTCCATTCATGCGTAGCTTCAATGACCCAATAGATCACAGCCCTCAGGCTGTTGCATCCCATCTGCATCCATCTTTTTACTCCTGAAAAATGACTCTCCACAGAGTGTGAAAGCTCTCTCAGAAGGGGAATGAACAGTCACACTTATAAAGGTTTGAGTTTTCAACTTTCCTGCTTCTTTACAACATATTTTCTGCATGTTCTCTTCTGAGTGGGAAATGAAGTTAGTCCAAATATCCTCCCTGTCAGACAGAGATAAAGCTCCTCATTCCTTTATGGCAGAAAGTAAGAAAATATGTCATCTCACTTTATGGTTCATTTCACTCACAGTGATAGCTGCTTAGGTGCCAGGTCATGAAGAAGACCTCTGTGTGGGAAAATCTGTCCAGAGGCTTGTGTCTGTGCCTCTCAGTATCACTCTTATTTAACTGGAGCCACTTTAGTATTTCTCTGCCTCTTGTCCATTACGCCTTTAATGTTTTATATATTCATTTCCCACCTTTTCATATTGATTGCTGTTAGTTTGATCAGCAAATTTCATAGTCAGGTGATGGAATATAAAGATGAATTTGTTTAATAAAGTTCACCCTGTAGACTTCAAATTGTATTAGGTTGGAGACCATCTCTTGTCATCATAGTGCCATAATGTGCTTTTCACGTGATGTAATGCTTTCATTATATACTGTAGATGGTCTTGACTCCAATGGCAGTGTTTTCCTTACAGTTGAGCACATGACATGATAAACCTTGGTTTTATGCTTGGTGTTTGTGAAGCTCTGGGATATGCATTTACTTAACGAGAGGGAGGGGCAGACCTCCAGAAGTGAGGATTTGACAGATGGTCTGGACTGGTGACCGTACTACTCTACTTCTGAATAGATGTCAGTCAGGATCTTGTGCCTTGTTTTGTGCACTGTTGACACTGGCTTTCATCTTTGTATCATACGAGGTGTAGAGATGGGCACCAGCTGTACTCTTTCTGTACAAGCAATGCTTTGTACAATTTTTAAAGTTATATTTTAGACAAAAGGCTTCTCTGGGTATCTGTACCATTACTGTATATGTTTTAAAAAAAAAACATGGATTAACTGATCAGTTTATTTTAAAAAAATGACACAAACAGAAGCCATGTATGATGATTTATCAAATTAGACTGAATAAGATGAATGTCAGAAGAAGAAACCGGTATAGAACTAGAGGATGAGTGTTTGACCCAGATAAATGAGCATTTACGAAACCAATTTGTGTGCTGCTGTGCAATTGTGATCTGCTGCTCTTGATGTGAATGAAACTGGAAAAGGCTCTGAGGAGACTTACAGTTGTGAAAAATCCAGTCAACCCATTAAACCCAGACTTACAGCCACTACCCCTCCCCTGGGCAAAGAGGCTTTGGTAGCCCTGTCTGTGCATGTTGACCTGATTTTGTTTGTGCAAGTGTGTATTTTTGTGTTCATATCTTTGAGTGTGTATGAAACAGATTAGGATGGAGGGTATAGCAGTCTTTTCTTTAGTAGTGGTTAGTGGGTGTGTAGTCGGGTTTTTGCATAGGAATGTAGGGCACAGCTTTTTTTCCCTATAAGAAACCCACATTTCAGCACAGTCCCTTCCCCCGCCATCTTAAAAGCTGATTTATTCCTGCAGTAGTTGAGTTTGTGTTCGTGTGACTGTATGTCAAGAGGTCCACTCTCGTGGGATTAACTGCTTGCTCTTCCGTGGACATGCAACAATAGGTAATTTTCCACTAGAGTCAGCAGGCAGGCTCTGAGTGTGGCGTTTTGAGACACTGCTTTGCCTCCTTGTGCAGATGGTTTGGTCTCTGTTAACTACACAAGCCATCTGGATATGAGCTACTTTCAAATTCATGGTACTCCAACACTTGCCAGATGGATGTAACATGCAGGTGCACCACAAACACATGTACACTTGTCACATGGCTGATCAGAATTGAATGAATCTAACGAGTGAGAGAAAACAGCCTTGTGTTTTCCCTTCATTTGCTTTACATGATGCACATCCTCCATTCACCATTCACAGCATGCTGGCCTCCGTCCCAGGACTGCTTTCCCTTCGTCTCTCATGGATTGCTTATCCATTTCCCCATTTATTTCTTGGCCTGGCCTGTTGGCGCCAAATCTGACAAAACTAAAGCCAGCTACAAGTTAGAATATGTGTGAAATATGTTGAAAATCATGTCTTATTATCCTTTTTTAAAATTTAATATATATAAAGAGCGGCTTACTGCTCCTTAAATAAGATGGTGCATTACCGTACAAACACTGGAAGGTGAGCAGATACATTTTGTAAGTGATCCGGGCAGAAACAGGAAGCCAGTGTAGTGAACGCAGTACAGTACAGGAGTGATGTGTTCATACTTACACACTCTCATCAGGACCCTGGCAGCTCTGTTTCGGACATACTGTAGTTTTTGTATGTTCTTGCCAGGAATCCCGAAGAGAAGTGCATTGCAGTAATCCAGTCTGGAGGAGACAAAGTGTGGAGACATTACACACTATAAACATTAACAAAAGTTCAAAAATATGTAACATACACATAAATGTAATGTTTTTTTTTAGGTTGGTGAAATTGTGAGTGATGATATTGTAAAAACTTACTTATATCATATTATTTATTTAGCTATTTTCCAAAAAATAATTTTGTTATTTATTATGCAAAAGTGGGAATTTTAGTATTGTTGTGTAGAGCACCCAAAGTATTTTGACATTATTGTTGACAGAATGAAATTTGTACCGGTAATTAGACATCTAAATATTCTACTGTCTAAATTAAAAAATATGATTCAAATTCACTAGATCCTTCATGAATTGATTAGATCCCATGATTTAATTTGCATTTATGAAATGAGTAAATAAGAAAATTAACAGTGCTTTTCATAAGGTTGAGTCTAAATAAAGTAACTTTTGTCAATATAAGCAGTAGAAGTTTTAATCTTGCTCTAATCATTTTATTTTATGCTCTATCAATGGAAAACTTTTTAATACACAATGCAGCTTTGAAAAAACGTGCTGGAGGTTCATGTGGGTTTATCATTCTTCCTAGCAGAAAACATGTCCGATTTATTATCATTTATTATCATTTTAAGACAGTCAATCGTCCAAAACTCTCATTAATAAACCCTCCCTGTATAAAATAACATCCTGATGTTACTTGATCGCGCAGACATCATTTAAAAATACATAACAAGTTACGTGGCTGTACTACTGATGTCGGCTAGTTTGATAGCAGTGAACAAACACAAATTATTGTTAGTACTTGAATGTATTAAAGCAATCGAAGGGTTATTATTCATCAAATACAGTTATTGGACACTCGATCAATGGAAAAGTGAATTAGACACGGTTTATTTCATAAACAGTTGCTAAGTGGGGTTAGCTTCGTGATGTGGTTCTTTGTTGTTGTGCTAACACTAAGCTAACAGCAAGGCCCGATCGCGTTTGAGGTTTATAATTTTAAGACAGTTAATCATCCAAAACTCTCATTAATAAACCCTCCATGAATAAAAAAAATTACTGATGTTACCTGATCAGCAGTAAAATGGTCGCTGCAGACATACAATTCTTTAGTAGGACACCATCGGTCCCTCGTTCTCTGTACTTGTCCATTCTAGGCGAAGTTTCTCATCTTTTGGGAATTTGTGAATGCTCACTTGTTCACTGCTGATATTAGAACACCCAAATGCGCTACAACGTGACGGCATTTTTCAAGTTACACAAAAAAAAGAGGCGATCTTTCAGACAAAGAATCTGTATGGCAAGCAGTTAACACACCAGACAAACGGGCAAGGCTTTGCCTTCTGCCCGTTGTCACGTCACTGATGACGTTTGCGGAAAAACGCGGATTTCTAGGGGCGTGTCAAAGCGAAAAAATTACTATAACTTGTAATGAAATTTTAATATACTGTATTTATAATTTATTTTGCAAAAACGAACAGAGCTGAATGATATAAAATATATATGTTGTGACAAATATGCAAATTTCCAACATCATGTCACAATACCTTTTAACTCAAATGTCTCATTGTCTCAGTGTCTCATGAAGTGTCATGTATGTGATCAAAACATGCAAACGGCAATGTTCCCTCAAAAATTTCAAGTGACTGGGCAAACACACAAGTTCCCTGAGCATCTGAACATCTCTGCATCATCTGACCTCACTTCGACTACCTCCATGTCCTCTCTAACTGCATCTATATAGCTCCTCTTTGTCTTTTTCCTGGCAGCTGCATTTCTAACATATTTCTACCAATATACCCACTGTCTCACTCACTGGACATGACACACAATTGGCTGATTGACGGACGAGCTGCACGATTGACATGGCATTTTTATTCAAAATAAATTATTAAAATTATTTCTATAATTTTAATCTGTCTGTTTTGCTACTTTGATATCTTTGTTTTAACTTGTAAAAAAATCTGTATTTCTCTCATATGTTTGTCTATTGTTGATTGTTCATGGAAAATCTACTGTTGCTGTTGTCATCATTCTTTAGTTTGTAGACAGGTCTCCCTTGTAAATGAGTCCTCGAGGCTCAATGAGATTAACCTGCCTAAATAAAGGTTGAATGAATTTAGCAACCCCTGCACCTTTGTGCAACCCAGAGCTGCAGAAAAAGTTTCCTCTTGCACCTTTGTGCAACCCATGCTTTAGGATGCTGCAGCTGATCAGCTGTTCTTGTGCAGAGCGGAGAAGTGGGCGTGGCCAAAATGCTTGCAGGAGAGCAGACGAGGCAGGGAGCTGAAATCCTGACATTCTGTACTCTTTAAGAGAATTTAGAGTTTAGAAACGTTTAGAATTTTGCAAGAGTGTGGGAGGAGTTTAAAACACTCTTTAAAAAACATATATAATAAAAATAAACTACTATTTACTACTTATACTACTATTCCTACTTAGTGGTTTTTCACTTATCATGGGTCTTCAGGTTATGGATCCCCTGCGTTAAACGAGGAACTACTGTAGTAATGTAAACAATTAAAAGACTGAAAGTAACTGCTTTTCTGTGTGCCAAGTCTGACCTACAATACATTGAAAACCAACCATGTCCTCATTTTGTTTTTCTGTCTATTTTCTCCACAGCTGTTGCCTAGTCCCAACTCCTCCATGATTTTTTCTTCATCCAATGGAAGTAAAAACATCCACTGGGCCTGCCATGGTGTCCAGATTACCTAAATTTGGCGGACGTCCATCAGGAAGTGGTACAAGCACTCTCTGTAATGGTTCCACACCTCCAAATGCACCTCTTCAGGATGGAAAGACCACAACTGCAGGACCACGTGCAATTTGTGTGATCAGCTCCTCCCCCTTTTCTTTGAAATGGAAGAGGAATGAAGGAATGAACTCTTCTAACCCCGTCACAGGAACAAATCCTGGAAAAAGCAGTGAAGACAGTATTCAGTGTCAGTTCCCATTACTGGTTAAGGAGTTAAAGAATAGCTCTCCAGCAACGCCCAAATTGTGCAAGCCAGGTTCTTTAATGATGGCTGTCTCCAGCCCCAAAGCTATTCCTAAGAAACCATTAAAGATGAGTCCCAAAGGAGGAATCAAAATAGGTCAAAGTTCACTAAATGGGGTTTCTAAAATTCCCAATAATGACTCCAACATTCCTGCTCGAATAGGGTCAGACTTGCGCCCAGTCCGACCAATGTTAGGCACTAGCTCTGTCAGAAGTGCCTCCCAAGATGGTCTGTCTCAGTCTAATGAGAAAATCTTGACAGTGGACAATATAGTGCGCTCAAACAGCTTCACTCATTTCAAACAGATTCCCTCACCCACCAACGAGTCCATGACACGGTCCTTCTCCTTTAATCGGGCTGTGGAGTTAGCTAAGCCTCTGGCCAACACTCAGCTCCGACCCCCTCGCAGTAGTTTTCTTAAACCTCCCCAGGTAAGCAATGGAAGAGTGGGTTTAGGAATAAATGGCTGCCTTGGAGGTTCAGGTTGTCAAGGTGGAGGAATTGGAGGTCTTCAGTTCAGCAGAGGTTCTTCTTGCTCTCTCTCCAATTCTTCAATCTCTCCAGCACCAAATACTCCTCAAGCTTTGAAGAAGCCATTGCTCTCCAATCCAGTGTTAACTAAACCGTTGGCTAGCAACATGGGATCGTTGGGTTCCAGATTGACTCAAATCAGACAGCCCAAACATCAGATGCCTATTTTTCCAGATAGGGTCAAAGAAGGTATCAGATTTTTAGGCTCCTCTGAATGTGAAGGGCTTTTAGGGATAGCAAAAAACAGTAAGCCAAATGAAAATGTTGGAAAATTAGACTCTCCCACTGAAAGTGATTTAAGTTCTGGAATTGAAATTGCCAGTGGAAGAGAAGATGGTGTGCTCAGACAGAGCTCTAGTCAGGGGACAGAAGAGACTTTGGAAGACATGTCCTTATCTTCTGCCTCATCAATAGACCGAGGTGACAACACTGAAGATTTTTTCGATGACTTTGACTCTGTGGAAGATGTGTGCAGTGATGGGGACTTGCCTAATAACCAGAAATCTGACAGTACTACTCAACCCATAGAATGCAGCCTGTACAATGAGACAGGTGACTGGGAGTCTAAACAAATGACAGGTAAAAAAAACAAACGTCTGAATTAGAAAATAAAAAAAGAAATTTATGTTATATTGATGCCATACTTTTGTTACATCTGTTTAAATGAATGCTGATGTACCCTATGTAGAACATAAAGAAGAAAGCCCTATACAGGACTCCAAAGGATCATTGGAGTTGTCTCCAATGCAGGGTCATGCCCCCCAGCCCTCTTCTATTGAAATATCTCCTTCCAACAGCTCTGGTGAGACTTACATGTGGGATGAAGAGGGTCTTGAGCCTCTTGGGAGGCACGAGACTCCATTAGACAGCTTTGATGATTCAGAGCTCAACAGCATGGTGAGTGCATTAAACCTAATTTGATTTTGTGAAATATTGTAGGTGGGAGACTAGCCACTTGCTTTTCCCCCTCTTACTGGTATTTAATTTTTTTTAAATATCAACCAAATTTGGGAAGTAATTACCCCTAGCATACAAAGCTTCTGCCAACAGACCCTCAATGACATAAACATTATATATTTTTGTTTTATTGATTAAAAAAAAAATACAAATGAAAGGGATGAGGAGCTTTGTAAGTCCTTAAGCAAAGGTGTGGTAATAATAGTAATAATAATAATAATAATAATAATAATAATAATAATAATAATAATAATAATAATAATAATAATAATAATCATTTGATTTAAAAGCGCCTTTCAGGACACCCAAGGACACTTAGCACTTTGAGATTTTTGTTAATGAAAAGTGCGTTATAATTTAAATTCATTATTATTATTATTTACTTAACAAACCAATACAGTTCAAACATTATCAGTGACAAATTGAAATATAAAATACATAAAGATTATAAAATGCAAAATAATAAAAATACATTTAGTAAAGTTAATGATAAGCTAGTCTAAAGAGATGTGTTTTCAGGGCTGTCTTGAACAGAGAAAGGGAGGTGGTGTTTCGAAGGTCTGGCGGTAGAGCGTTCCAGAGGTGAGGGGCAGAGCAGGTGAAGGCCCTGCTCCCCATGGTGGAGAGGCGGGCAGAGGGTACATGGAGATGTAGCAAAGAGGAGGATCTGAGAGAGCGTGATGGGATGGAGATTTGTAGGAGGTCAGATAGATAAG
>JBBPBX010074896.1:0-17473 GCA_038048925.1 Garcialebias charrua
TATATATACACAGTATATATATGAAGTAGCTTAATGTGTATTGTATTAGAGTTAGAAAAATTTGAAAGAGTTATTCATTTTGTTTTGTTACTTGAAGATTATTATTGTTTGAACTACGGTAATTGTTTGAAAAAGGGGGCAGATATAATAAGATTTTTCTTTCTTTCTGCTACGTTTCATTTGATATTTTGTATTCTTATCGTTTATGGGATTGTTTTGTATTGTTCTTTAAAATGAATACATTTAAAAAATGCGTTGATCAATAGGTTTTTGTATAATCTGTTACCTCACATCGTCTTTACTATAGAAATTGGTAACACTTTAGTTCAGTAAATAAAAACATAATTTCTACTGATGATGCCAACGTTTTATTTCCACTCCATCTTTTTTGATGACGTGTGCTGCAAACTATTTAGGGTTTCTAGTAACTAATAACGTATTAGATATTTGTTCACTAGCAAAGCAGATTTAAAGCTGCAATATGTAGTTTTTGAACATGCTGGCACTTAGAAACATTTTGAACAGAGACATGTTTCTGGTCCCTCCTCACTCAGAGCCATACATGACTAAGCTCCACCTTGCTCGCGCTACAGCCTGGAATGCTCCGCCTCCACTACGTCCCGTCTCAGGCGCTGCAAAGTTCTGTGATTATATGTTAATAAAACGTTCTAAAAAATAAAATAAAAACATGGAGCACTGGTCCAGCATCACAAAAACACCCTTAAAGGAGAAATGTAATCAAATCTGAAAAAATCGATATAACAAGAATTTCATATTTCATATTTCATATTATTATCTACCTAATATCTACATTATCTACCTCCTTCACAGCTCTCTTTCTCATCTGGAGACTACTGGGAGCACAGTGAGAATCATGTTTTTTGATTTCTCTAGTGCTTTCAATACCATCCAACCAGTGATATTGAAAGATAAGCTGGAGAACGCAGGTTTGGACCATGAGCTCATCACCTGGATCCTGGATTACCTCACAAAAAGACCACAGTATGTGAGGATCCAGGGTTGTCAGTCAGACATGGTTGTCTGCAGCGTGGGGGCTCCACAAGGAACAGTCCTTGCCCCCTTCCTTTTCACCCTCTACACCGCTGACTTTCAGTACAGCTCTGCAAGCTGTCACCTGCAGAAGTTCTCAGATGACTCTGCTATCGTCGGTCTCATCAAAGATGGAGATGATGGGGAGTACAGAGAACTGACTAAGAACTTTGTGGAGTGGTGCCAGAGGAACTGTCTGCAGATCAACACCGGAAAAACAAAAGAACTTGTGGTGGACTTTCGCAGGTCCAAACGGTCTCCTGCTGTGCCAGTGAACATTCAGGGAATGGACATTGAGATCGTGAGGTCCTACAAGTACCTGGGTGTTCATCTTAACAACAAGCTGGACTGGACTGACCACACTGCTGCCCTCTATAAGAAAGGACTGAGCAGACTGCATCTACTGAGGAGACTCAGGTCCTTCGGTGTGCAGGGGACTCTTCTCAGGACCTTCTTTGATGCTGTGGTGGCATCAGCCATCTTCTATGGAGTGGTCTGTTGGGGTAGCAGCATCTCTACTGCTGACAGGAAGAGACTGAACAAGATCCTCAAGAAATCCAGCTCTGTCCTTGGGTGTCATGTTGACCCAGTGGAGGTGGTGGCTGACAGGAGAATGAGGACCAAGCTTCAGCGCATGCTGGTGTTCCCGTCCCACCCCATGCATGACACTCTGACAGCCCTGAGCAGCTCCTTTAGTGCCAGGCTGCGGCACCCTAAGTGCGTGAAGGAAAGATACCGTAGGTCTTTCCTTCCGGCCGCCATCAGACTGTACAACACGCGCTGCTCTTAGTAGCTCTTAGTAGCTATATTTTGTTTTATACTGTTTCAGTGTTTTTTTGTACTAATTTGTATTATTTATGTATATAGAGATTTTTTAACATTTTTCTGAACTGGTCCCTGTCCTCTATGCTGCTGTGACAATGTAAATTTCCCCACTGTGGGATTAATAAAGGCATCTTATCTTATCTTATATAGTAAACAACACACATAAACATACTTAGTATGCTCTTTTCAAGTCAGTAGCTTAAAGAAATAGTTTTTTTACATTTTTCCTGCTACATGCCGAAGTGCAGTGATTTCTGTAGTAATTTTCTGGACGCACTTTTATGACACAATTAAGACCTCCTTTGCTATCTTACAATAACACTGAAGCTATAAACCCATCATTACTGTCCTCTTGTCTGTCATTTAAAATGGAAGCAGAAGACTTTTTTGAATCTGAAGGATATCACTTAAGTTTGTCAAAAACAGTTTGGTGATTTAGTGCATTAATGGGCATTTCTATCCTGGAAATACGAATAGCCTTCGCATGCTAACGTTAGCATGCTAGCGCCGTATGCTAACATGGAAGTGGGGGTGTTGAAAATGTCCTGAAACAGTTACCAATGTCTTGTTAAGCTCTGTATTCCACAGAACATAGTAGGATCTAAAATGATTTTTAAAGATGAAGGAGCAAGTTGAAACATGCAGGGTCTCCCTCCTTGCTAGCAGGCTCCATTGGGAGCTGCCTGGCTAACTAACTACGGTGGCCCTACACGGCCAAAATTCTACAGCGGCCGAATGCACAGGAGCGGTAAAAATACAATATAAAATTTTAAAAAAGTTTTAAAATCTATTTTGGGGCTTTTAGAATCGATTCTGAATCGCCAGGACTAAGAATCTTGATTCTTTAAAAAATAGATTTTTTTTGCTGCATCCCTAATTGCTACACACTGAAACCTTTTTGTCCACTACTAGATTTTTTTTTTTATTAACACAAACAGAACTACAAAACACTACATAAACAAAAAAATATATACAAACTCTTGTGAATGATAACATAACTACAGTCTATAAGCTAGGGGGCGGTTTACAAAATGATGAAAGTTGAAAAAATACTAGATACACACACTAATATTACTGTATGAGGGACGACCATTGCACTGCCTATGTCATATTCAGGGGACGGAGAGCAAGCAGAGGGAGGGGGGTCAAAAACACCAGATGAGAATTTTTTCACTTTGCAAAGTCTAAATTTGAGTTAGGATGACATTTTTGACTTGTGAAATTTTCTCAACAAGCTTATTTTATGCTTTTCATTAGACTACTATTAGCTTAAAAACACTTTTCATTTCTCCTTTAAATCTGCAGAGCTTTACGCAGCCACGTTGGACATGATTTAATTCGCTCGTGACTTCCTCATTGCTGTCAGTGCAGTTCTGGAGGAAGAAGCGATCACTTGACTTTTGGCAAAAAACAAAAGAAAAGTCCAGAGCAGGGATGAAGAAGGGGGATTTAATACATTAGTGTCACATACAAAACAGTTTTGCATCCCTTTGCAATTATTTCAACGAGAACCTGCGCGGCCGCTGCGGCTCGCTGCGGGCTGACAGGCGGGGGCGTGGGTTAGGAGCATGAGAAGTTAGAAGCTCTGTTTTTATTGGCTGGTTATAAACTCTGTTTTGATTGGCTGGTTAACCGCGGGGCACTTTGGTTTTTATAAATGCTTTTATTACCACCGGGAGATGCCAGGGGACTATAGTTTTTTTCAGAGATTACCTGTAAACATCAATCTATCAGGAGATAGTGGCAGAGTGAAGAAATATGTTTAAAAAATAAGTTACATACTTAAGCTTTAAAATGATTCATTTTTAAAATGCATATGAGACACTTTTCTCTGATTTGAAGTAAAAGAGTCAAGTTGTGTCTCATTTTTGCAACTACCATAATTTATCATGCATCTTGTGAATGCAAACACAGGCAATAACAGAACAAAGTGACAGCTGTGCACAACCCTATATGCACATCCCAGTTTAAATAATCAATTGATCTAACATGTAACAACTGATCGAGACATGAAACCTGAGCATCTGTAAAAACATTTACCCAGATTAGTGTAAAACATTATTGCTGCAAACTAAACTCAAAATAAACACAAAGAGAACAAAAGCACACATGGCACATTATACGCCCACCAACAAACTGGTATGCAATGATACATAAATCTATTGCAATGGCTCGTACAAACAAAGACCATGTATAGCATTTGACCTTGATTTGTGACCTTGACCTTGAAAATGGGATGTTGGAAATGTTCGTGACACTCAGTGTAGTGATGATGCATATGTGTATCAAGTTTCATTCAATTATCTTGAGTGGATGAGAAGTTTTGGGCCGGACAAGCAAACACCTTACTTTACAGTTGACCTTGATTTGTGACCTTGCTATCCAAGCCGGAATGATAAAAAGTATATGATACACTCCGTCTAGTGAAAATGCATAAGTGTATGAAGTTTTATTAAAATATCTTGAACAGATCAGAAGTTATAGGCTGGACAAGCAAAGACCCTGTATAACAGTTGGCCTTGACCTTGGAGCTGGGATGATGAAACATGTACACAACTCTTTGTTGTAGGGCTGGTGCATAAGTGTATGAAGTTTTACTAAATTATCTGACTAAACCATAATATCTCCCACCTTCCACAGGTGTATAAAATAATCTTTCACATCAATTATTAAACAATTCTACGAAGCTTACATGTCACATTTGTCATGAATAATAGTTAAATAAAAAACACGAGACCAAAATCTTGCAATGTATTCAAACAGATGCAAATAGCTGCCAAACTTAAAAGTTTATTTTATTTTATTTTATTTATTCATTTTATATTCAATATAAAAATACTTATACATACAATATGAAAAAAAAAAAAATTGAAAAAAGAAAAACAAACATAAAATGAAAGGAGGCAGTGAGAAGAAAAAATCTTATTTTAACTGCCCCTTTTTTTCAAATAAACAAGCAAAATCAATCCAAAAAACACACTGAAGTCAAGCAATATTTCTCAATGAGTAAATAAACAAGCAAAATCAATAAAAAATAAAAATAAAAACACACACACTGAAGTCAAGCAATATTTCTCAATGAGTAAATGAAGAACAATATCAACTTCATAACCTATCCAAAAATCCACATTACAATATACAAAGAAACAGCATTTTTAGTATTTAGTCAACATCTTTGATTTAACCATTTTTTTAAACACAGTCGTAGATTTGGCATATTTAGTATCACTATCCAATTTATTCCACAGATCAACTCCCTAAAACCCCCTCAAAACTGGTCTTTAGAATTAGGTGTCACAAAGGCCAATTTAAATAAACAGCAAAGTCAGAGAGGCTCACAAGGTGGAAACCAAACCAGCTTTGATATCCCTGCTGGTAAATACTGGTTATCTCACACACACACACTGAACTGAGGTACGAATAGCAGAACAGAGGTGGGGGGTGGTTGAATGGGGGTAGAGATGAATAGATACGGATGGATAAATAGACTTGGGGAGATAACTTAACTAACAGCTGTGAACATTTTCCATTTGAAGTGAAAAATTCCTGTGTGCTTGCGGCTCTGCACACTCCAGCGGGCTTCCTCTCAGCTCCATGTGGTATTTGTCCCCAGCTATGATCCAGAGTGGGAGAGCGAGCTGCAAACTTTCCCAAGAATACCATCCAGCCACATGTTACTCTTGCTCTCAGAGAAATCATCCTCCTGTCCTCTCTTCCCACTGTCCTCTTACACCCGACCCCGATACTGGCTCCCTACCAGCAGCGGTGGCAGAACAGATGTAACAGAACATTATCTATTGTATAGCAAACACTTTCCTGAATGGAAACGGTTTTCCTGTTAACTTAGTAAGCCGTTCATGTTTTTTAAAACTCGGTCTAAATTATTTAGCCATGAAAGCAACATGACAGAAAGGAGAATTTATTCGACCCACATCTTGAGTGAACATTTTAATGTGCAAAATAACTACCGTATTTTCCGGTGTATAGGTCGCACCTTTTTATGTTTTTTTCGAGGCCTGCGACCTATACACCGGTGCGACCTATATATGGCTTGTTATCACTTTCGGCGAAACTAATTTTTAAATCCAGCTCATTTCACAATTACGTTCATTTATTAAGGAAAAGTTCAGCTCAGACACATATTTGCTATAATTTTTATCAAACAAATAATTGTTTTTAAGTGTTAATCTTCTTAAAAGCCTTGCTGTGCGCTCCTGTGGCAGACATTTGCAGCAGAGCTAAACGTAGGTGCGACCTATACACCAGTGCGACCTATCTAGGGATTTTTCCAATCTATTGGTGATAATTGGACAATGTGACCTATTCACAGGTGCAACCTATACACCAGAAAATACCGTACCATATTTTCCGGTGTATAGGTCGCACCTTTTTATGGTTTTTTTCAAGGCCTGCGACCTATACACCGGTGCGGCCTATATTTGGCTTGTTATCACTTTCGGCGAAACAATTTTTAAAAATCCAGCTCATTTCACAATTACGTTCATTTATTAAGGAAAAGTTCAGCTCAGACACATATTTGCTATAATTTTTTATCAAACAAATAATTGTTTTTAAGTGTTAATCTTCTTAAAAGCCTTGCTGTGCGCTCCTGTGGCAGACATTTGCAGCAGAGCTAAACGTAGGTGCGACTACACCGGTGCGACCTATCTAAGGAATTTTCCAATCTATTGGTGATTATTGGACAATGCGACCTATACACCGGTGCGACCTATACATAAGAAAATACGGTAAAACTAATGAAGGGCCTAGCATTTTGTGAAGCGATGCATGTCCCCCACTGCATATGTGAGTAGTGTGAGTTCTAGTTATTTTCTTCTGCAGACATTTTACTGTAGTATCTGCTGTAATTCAAAGTCTGTTCCCTTTCAGTCATGTTCTCTCGGTGCAACATACTTGCTATGGGAATTGCGCCCCCGCGCGATTACCTGAAGCAATACACTCACGCCTTTACGGCTAGGGGCTTCACCGCCGCGCCAGAGGCCCCACCCTCTGGCTACTTAAGCGGCGTGCGCCCCTCCATCTTCCTCTTTTTTACCCTTCACCTCGCTTAAACCTGAACTACCTCTTTGCGGGACTTCTCTGGTGCTTCCATCGCTCATTCGAGGTGACCTCGCTCTCTACACAGAGCGCACAGAGAATTATTTCCTGCGTACTGCTGGACTAGCAAGCCTAGTCCAGCATTTTTCCACCTAACCCCTAAGTTTTCTCTCCTCTCTCTACAGATTGCTTCGCGACGGCGCTAACTACGCCATAAAAAAAAATTAAAAAAGGAGGCTGCCTTGCTAAGTCAAGCTAGCGGGCTGGCCAGCGAAAGCAACACAACGGAGGAGACATCTCAAGAAAGAAGAAAGAAAGTTCTGGAAGGACTCGCTCGCCTAGTCTCGGACAGAATGGCTCCGGAGAAGGGAAAGCGGAAAGTGAAACTTCCAAGGAAGACCACTGCGGCAGCGAGCCCCACCTCGCGCGCCTGCCCAAGTGGCTGTGGTTTTTATCTCGCAGCGACGGACACCCATGAGGCCTGTCCAGTCTGCCTGGGAATGCTTCATGCAAAAACTGCGCTGGACGCACCTGATTTCTGCCCACACTGCAGCATCATGATGGATGCGGTGCTGCGGCATCGGGTTGACCTTGTCGCCAAAGCCATGGGGACCTCGGCCACGTCTACGGACGCAGACACCACGGAGCCTCTCACCCCCACACCGGAGTTGGAGAGCATGGCCCTACACGACAGCACGCGGGTTGAATGGGGTGACACCCCGACGTGCTCGCCACCATGGAGGACCTGACTGTCGAGTTCGACACCCGGGGCATGATGAACGACGACGAGTTATCCATCTCGGCCTCGGGTGAATTTTCAATGGAGGAGGCGGACGTAGAGATGGAAGATCAGGGTGACGCACTCGCCCAGACCCCCCTACCCACGCTCCCGGACATGGACCTCTCCATCCCTGCTCTGTTTGAACTATGCCACAGAGCAACGGACGCACTACAAGTGCCTTGGCCCGAACCCCCTCCTCGCCAACAGGTTACGAGGCTAGCGGGAAATTACTTTTATTCGAAGCAGCAGGCTGCCACGAGACAGAGGATGCCTGTGTTCCCAGACTTCCTCATGGAACTGACATGCACCTGGACTCACCCACGAGCCCCTATGCTTCTACCCCTCTCACAATTTCTCGACGTGGACGGGATGGACGAGGTGGGCTTAGCTAACGTGCCTTAAATCGAGGACACTCTGGCGTCTCACCTGGCTCCAAATTCTTCAGGAACAAAACCAACTCTCCCCAGCAGGGCCTGCCGGGCCTTGGCGTCTCTCCTCGAGAAATGCTATAGGGCTCAGAGACTCGCGGCGCGCGCCATGAACGCATCCGCGCTGATGCAAGCCTACCTGGCAGAAAAGCTGCAGCAGCTTTCAGTGGCAACGGACAAGCAAGCGACTGCCGAATTGCTGGAGGAAGCCCGTAGAACAACTAACTTCATGCTCCGAATGATGGGGACTGCTGCGGTTGCTCAGGGCAGAGGGATGGCGGAAGTGGTCATTGCGACCCGCCATCTCTGGATGACACTGACAGACTTACCCGAGGGACAAAAGGTGCCTTTTCTCCATCACTCGATACAGTCGGAAGGGCTGTTTGGAAAAGCTTTGGAAAGGATTCAAACGAAACTGGACCAAAGACGCAAACAGGCAGAGGCTCTCCGGGTGGGCATCCCCCGTAGAAGCTTTGCTCCCCCAAGAGAAAATGCGGGGGAAGACCTGCCCAGTCCAAGCACCACTCGACGACGCATGTCCCACCGTAAAAGCAGACAGCGTACGAGGAGGAGCCCAGGCAGAGACCCCCTTCGGGCCTTCCTCGTACCGAGCACGCCTGGAGCAAGAACAGGTTTGTCCCTCGCCAAATGTCCAAACACAGGGCCTCTTCGGCGAATCGCGACGACAGACAGAAACGGGCCTGATGAACCAAGCTCACGTTTTCATGTTACACGGTCACCCGCCCACGCGGTAACGGGAATGATCCGCCTAAACCCAGACTTTATTTGTAACACAGTACAAAAAGCTGGTTTATTTTCAGCATGCACCAATCATGCCCTCTCTGCTGTGAGTGACTTAAAATCATATATACGTCATGTCACGTAAGCTTCAGACGCCCTCACACAGATTAGAACTTCATACCTTCACAGAAGCTGTGTTCAGCTGGTTGTGGACAAAAACAAGTCTGAGTGTAAGATTCCTCTTCCTGTTGTTCGAAGGGAACTGCACTCTTTATCACCAAGACTGAAAGGAACCCCCCCACGCTTTCATGTGGCGGATGCTCCTTTGTTATTAACGAGAGACACGCAAAACCCATGCAGCAGTCTGACAGCACGTGACCTGCCTCTACGTGCTGATCCAAAGCGGTCTTTAAAATTAATTCGGGATCCGGTCAGTTTGCCTGGCACCAGAGCTTCATTGAAGCCAAGGGCCAATGGTCTAGGCCACTCCACTAAAAGAACTGGAGTAAGGAGGTCTGCTCGCCTACATGGCCTGCAGCTCCACAATTTGGAGGAAGATAATAATAATAATCCTCCAAACCTATCTAATGGAGATGACAGGTTGTACCCGTCCTCAATTATCCCTAAGCAGGACAACTCAGGGACAAGCTGCCTGCTCCCAAACCTGGTGGACACCCAGGGGCTGTTGGCCTCTGGATCACCAGAGGAGGCGCTGCGGCCACCCAGGCCAAAAACTGCCAAAAGTCTCAGCTTGTCGGCTGAAAGAAACAGGCTGATGGCGGCAGGCCTGCCGGAAAACGTGGTATTAACCATACGCTGTCTCTGGGCCAAGAAACGATTAAAACCGAGCTATAAAAAAATAAATCAGATTACTTTCCAGCACTTTCAGTCTAAAGCAGTGTGACTTCATTTGACACAGTACTCTTAGATTTTTTTTACAGCTTTTCTTCAAGGATATTTTATCTGCCTAAACTTCTTTTGGCTGATAGCCATGACCTAAAATCCTTTCAGTATTTGTTGCACAATGTCTCAAGCTCAAGTTCAAGTTGACTTTATTGTTGTTTCCACCACATGTGGTACATGAGGTGGAACGAAATTATGTACACAAGGTCCCAGTTACATCCATAAATAGCAAAATATAAAGTATAAAAAGATACAGTAAATAGGGGCCGAGATGGTGTAGAGGCAGGGCAGCCGGCTCAGGACCGGAAAGTCCCAGGTTCGATACCCGGTCACTGACTGCATACCTCGTTGTGTCCCTGAGCAAGACACTTAACTCCAAGTTGCTCCCAGTAGGACTGGCTGGCGCCTTGCATGGCAGACCACCGCTACCGGTTTATGAATGTGTGTATGAATGGGTGGATGGCTGGTACCGTGAAGCGCTTTGGGGCCCCTCATAGGGGGCTGGAAAGCGCTATACTGTATAAGTAAGCTCCATTTACCAAATAATGATCTAAGCTGTACACTAAGATATATGCTATACACTAATAATTTAAAACAATACGGCGTAACGTCAGCACGGTGGCACAACTGGTAGAGCTGCTGCATCTCAGCGAGCAGTTTACCCTGGTTCAAATCCCGGTCCGGGGGGCCTTTAAGAGTCAGAGTCAGAGAATCTTTATTGTAATTTGCACCGCATATGGCACATGTGATGAAACGTGATTATGTACACAGGGTCCCAGTTACTGTACATCTAACAATAAAACGTAAAAGAAAAACAGTAATAAGATCTAAGCAGTGCTGGGCACCGCTAATTAAAAAATTAGTTCCACAATTTCTAAAACGCTTATTAATTTTTTTAGGTCCACAATTTCAAAAGCACAAATGTCTTATGAAAATTAGGGGAAGCTAATCTAATCCGCTATTTATATATTTATATATTTATATATTATATATATATATATATATATATATATATATATATATATATATATATATATATATATATATATATATATATATATATATATATATATATATATATATATATATATATATATATTTATATATATATATATATATATATATATATATATATATATATATATATATATATATATATATATATATATATATTTATATATAGCCGGCAGCGTTATCAATATTTGCACTACACTGCCAACTGAAAAGTAACAAAAATGATCCTAAAAGGATGAAATTACAAAAATCAAAGGATTTATTTAATACTTTACGTACATATATTCTATTCGGCCACGAAATTAACAAAAAATAGAATGATCTTTTAATCCCTAAAACCACGTTTAAATCTCAAATACACGGGTGTGTCGCCACCGCATTTATACATAAAGTAACCCAAATACATGAAACTAACGACTCGCCGTCGAATGGTCGACACAAAACCCTCAATAAACTCCTCCGGCCACGTTAATTTGGCTTGAAACAGCGGGGTTCTCTACGGATTTATCCATTAGTAACCCAGCACTACCGGTGTAACAGGCAGACACAGTTAGCGTCTATAGGTAGTCAACAGATTTAATGAAAAGTAACTAAAATACATAAAAATAACGACTCACCGTCAAATGGTCGACACAAAACCCTCAATAAACTCCTCCGGCCGCGTTAATTTGGCTTGAAACAGCGGGGTTCTCTACGGATTTATCCAAGTACCCAGCACAAACAGTAGCCACAGTTCACCCGAGTTCACCTCTGAGTGACCCGGAAGTTGTCAAGATGGAATAGTCCATTTTTAGTAGGGGGATAAAGAAATCGACCGTTTTTTTTATTGCGTATTTAATGATCGTTTTCATCGTAACTATAATTATTTTTATGTTAAATGTACATTAACAAGCAGGATCAATGTTAGTGATGTAGGTGACTGCACGGGGCGAGGCGGGGCCGGGGCCACTGCTGAAATGGGACCCCCAGGCATTTACCTACATGGTAGAGCCGAGTCTGTTCTCAGCTCTGCCCCCCTCCCCCTCACACCCTTCCTCCTCTCTGCTGTTTACGGTGGGGAAAAAGGTAAAACAAGCAGCATAAGAGCTTGTAAATAAGTTTATTGGTTTTTACTGATAGATAATTAGTTATTAGCGGTACTGCATTTTAAATAAAAATAGCACAAATCCGCTTATGAATTATAAAAGTTAGTCAATTCACAAAAACGCTGACAAAAAGTTTAGGTCCACTGTAAGCAGATTAGCGCTTTAGCGCTACCTAGCGTTCATTTGCCCACCACTGGATCTAAGATATGAACTAAGAAAAACATCAACTAAAAATACACTAAGCAATAATGTAATAGAAAAACATCATTACAATCAGCAGTACGAACATGAGTCTGTATGAGCAAATGGTCACGAATGAACACAGCAACAAGAAACAGATCAGCATGATGTGATATTTCACAGTGATTATTCTGATTATTTATTTATTCATGAGTCTAACAGCCTCAGGGTAGAAGCTGTTCCTCAGTCTAGTAGTTCTACACTTGATGCTCCTCAACCTCCGTCCTGAGGGGAGTGGGGCAAAGACACGTTCTGGGTGGAGTTTGCATGTTCTCTGCGTTTGCATGCGTGGGTTTTCTCCGCGTACTCCAGTTTCCTCCCACAGATCAAAAACATGCATGTTAGGCTGACTGGTAACTCTAAATTGTCCCTAGGTGTGAGTGAGAGAGTGAATGGTTGTTTGTCTCTATAGCCGTATTTCCATCAAGGTTTCTTGATGCACATTTTGAAGTATCGCATCAGAAAAGGTGAATGGAAACGGCACGATTCGAATTAACTTCCTCTAATTCGCAAAAAAGTTGATACGCTCGCTTGAGGTGGTTTTTGGGTTTTTCGAAACAGAGCTGATGCGCAAAACGAGAGATGGAAACAGATTTGCCGACTCAGTTCTGACGTAGCGAACATTCACGTCATGTGACTGATCAGCTGTTTCCGCTGTAACATCGCTAAAACTAGTTGGCATGACAGAATAAATACAACTTGCCCGATAGCAACACATTCCTGAAATATTCTCTCCATTTTGCCGAGATGTGTGGTTCGGTTCCTGTTTTCAACCGCTACTTCCTGTTTACTGTAGACGTGCGTAACGCTGACGTCTGACGTAATGCCGCTTTGCATGGCCTGGTGGATTCGCTTCAAGCCAGTTGATGGAAACACTTCTGATTCGCATTAATTTTAATTTAGGGGCCCCCTTTAGGGGGCTGGAAAGCGCTATACTGTATAAGTAAGCTCCATTTACCAAATAATGATCTAAGCTGTACACTAAGATATATGCTATACACTAATAATTTAAAACAATACGTCAAGTTCTATAGCAGGTATACAAAAAACTATGTTATGCAAAATAGAAGAAATCTGAAGGGAACAGACGTTTACATAAATGAACATCTTACCAAAAAAATGGAAAAATTGCAAAGGAAGGGTCTCAGCCTAAAATGATTAAAGAGCTGACGGATCTGGATGAATTCAGGAGATGAAAAATTACAAATGGATAAAATATACAGTGAAATGAACAAATACATTAGAACATGACAACATACGAAGACTCAGAACCTAAAATATATAATGTTGAAAATGTGATTGATGCAAATTTTTTCCCTGTAATAAAAGATAGCGAATATTATAATGAAGAGCAGTTTAATGACATCAATATATCAAAAGGAGTTCTCTCTATTATTCACTTTAATAGCAGAAGTATAAATGCAAACATATCCAAAATAACAGATTACTTAAAACAGTTAAATAGAACTTTTACAATAATAGCGCTGTCAGAGACATGGCTCAATGATGATAACACAAGTAATATTCACATCGAGGGGTATGAATTATATCATATGAACAGAAATAATAAAAGAGGTGGTGGAGTCGCTCTGTTTGTCAATAATGAAATAAAATGTAAATTAAATAGTGAAATGTCAATAACAGTTGATAATATTATGGAAATGATAACAATAGAAATAATAAACAAAAACGATAAAAACATAATAATAAGTTGTGTATATAGATCACCAGGAGCAAATATAGAAATATTCACGGATAAAATCTTGGAGCTAATGGAGAAGAGTTTTAATAAAAATGTTTTTTTGTGTGGAGACTTTAACATTGATATGGGAAATAAAACAGATTCAAATAACATAAGCACATTTATAAACTCAATGTACAGTTTAAATATGTATCCAGTGATATCAAAGCCAACAAGAATTACAACTCATAGTGCCACAATAATTGATAATATTTTCACAAATATAACAAATGGGGACGTGATAAGTGGTATCTTAACGACCGATTTAAGTGATCATTTACCAGTTTTCACAATCTATAAAAATGATCAAAGCATCACAAAAGCAGTCGCAATGAAGAAAAAGATCATAAACACGTCAAAAAAAGTTTTGGAAAAATTGAAAGAGGATCTAGATAAACAAGACTGGAATGATGTGTATGTTGATGATGCGAACAGAGCATATGATGAGTTTATGAATATCCTGGAAGCTCTGTACGAAAAGAATTGTGTGCAAACAAATTACACAAAGAGAAATACGATTGATCAACCATGGATGACAAAAGGGTTGAGAAATGCTTGTAAAAAAAAGAATTATTTGTATTCATGTTTCTTGAAATTGCGAAGTCAGAGCGCTGAAGAAAAATATAAAAAGTATAAAAATAAATTAGTAGGGATTATAAGGAAACATAAGAAAGAATATTATAGTAAATTATTAGATAAAAGTAATGGTGATATGAAAGCAACATGGCGAGTAATGAATAGTGTCCTGAAGAATCATAAAGCAAAAACTGGTATTTCAAAATATTTTGTAAAAGACAACGATGAAATTCATGATGAAAATGAAATTGTAAATGGATTTAATCAATATTTTGTGAATGTTGGATCAAGCCTTGCAGCTAAGATACCAAAAGTAGATAAAAATGTGATCCACTCAATTACAGGTTGTGCAAATAGTATTTTTCTAAATGGAACTAACAAAGAGGAAATAATGAATGTAGTAAAACATCTTACAGACAAGAGATCGAAAGACTGGGTGGACATGGATATGATGTTTGTGAAGGACATAATGAGCCATGTTATTGAGCCGTTCACATACATATGTAACTTATCATTTTCAACAGGAATATTTCCAGATAATATGAAAGTAGCTAAGGTCGTTCCTCTTTTTAAAAATGGTGATAAATGTGTATTCAACAATTATAGACCTATATCCTTGTTACCACAGTTTTCAAAAATTCTTGAAAAACTATTTGTAAACAGACTAGACCAATTTATAGATAAACAAAATATTCTAAGCAACAGTCAGTATGGGTTTAGATCAAAAAACTCTACATCAATGGCTCTCATGGAATTAATGGAACAAATAACTACTGCTGTCGATCAAAAACAATATTGTATCAGTATTTTTGTTGATTTAAAAAAAGCATTCGATACTATTGATCACACCATTCTCCTTGAAAAACTGAACAAATATGGTATTAGAGGACCAGCATTACAGTGGGTATCTAGCTACTTAAAAGATAGGAAACAATTTGTACAAATAAATGATGTAAGATCTGACCTCTGTAATATCACATGTGGAGTTCCCCAAGGCTCTGTACTTGGACCAAAGCTTTTTATTTTATATGTGAATGACTTGGTAAATGTGTCAGGACTCCTTAAATGTGTACTTTTTGCTGATGATACCACTTTTTTCTGTTTAGGTGAAGATATAGAACAAATGTTGGAATTGATAAAGACAGAATTTGTCAAGATACAAACTTGGTTTAAAATAAATAAATTATCATTAAATCTAGAGAAAACTAATTACATGATATTCGGTAATAAAAAGAAAACTGTTGATGTCCCACTCAAAATTGAGGATGTTGAGATTTGTAGAGTGAGTGAGGTGAAGTTTTTGGGTGTTATCATTGATGACAAACTGACATGGAAACAACACATAAATTCTGTAAGAATAAAAATAGCTAAATCGATTGCAGTACTGTACAAAGTCAGAGACCTATTGAATGATAAAGCTCTGTATTTGTTGTATAACACAATCATTGTTCCACACTTAATCTATTGCATTGATGTTTGGGGGAATGCGTGTAAAACAATCACAAAACCTATTTTTGTATTACAGAAAAGAGCTGTAAGAATTATCACTAGAAAGCATTACCGTCATCCATCAAGTACATTATTCTATCACCTAAAGTTATTGAAGTTCCATGATTTGGTAGACTATAATATTTTATCAGTTATGTATAGAGCTCAAAATAATGCATTACCTTTAAATATCCAAATGCACTTTGTTAAAAGACAAAGTTGTTATAATCTTAAGGGGACAGAGTTGTTTGTAAAACCACAATTCAGAACCAGTTTGAAGGGACGTTCTACCTCAATCCAGGGAATTAGATTATGGAATGGCTTGGAGAATGTAGTTAAAAATGCCAAGTCAATGTTTACATTTAAAAAAATGATCAAAACAAATGTGTTAAAAAAAATATATGAAATAGCGTAATGTGTATTGTATCAATTAGAAAATTAGAAAGAGTTAGTCATTTTGTACTGTTGGTTGAAGATTATTATTGTTTAATCTGATTGTTGGAAAAAGTTGGTTGAAGATTATTATTGTTTACATGGCTGATTATTGTTGTTTAATCTGATTGTTGTAAGTAAGGGGCAGATATAATAAGATTTATTCTTCTTTCTGCTACCTTTCATTTTTTTACATTTTGTACACTATCATTTAATGAGATTGTCTTGTATTGTTTCTTTTGTAAAAAAAAAGAACAAATTTAATAAACATAAACATAAACATTTACATTCTTGCGAATTTTCAAAAATTCGCTCAAAATTCAAATTGAAAATAGATGGAAACACGGTTTACGTGGCCCTGTGATGGACTGGAGACCTGTCCAGGGTGTACCCCGCCCCTCGCACAGTGATTGCTGGACCTGGGAACCGGCGACCCCAGTGACCCAAAATGAAAGAAGCAGGTAAAAAAAAATAAAGATAATGGAGGGATGGAATACGGCGTAACAACAGCAGCCTGAACATGAGTCTTTGGTGAGCAGATAGGTGTGAATGAATACAGCAGCATGAGATAATCATCAGCAGCATGAGATAATCAGCAGCATGAGATCTGCAGCATGGATAATCAGCAGCACAGATAAGTCACACATCACCAATTAAAGTGGCATTACAGTGTTTTTTCTGGTTAGGGATTTATGAGTCGAACAGCTTCAGATGTTCCTCAGTCTAGTGGTTCTACACTTAATGCTCCGCAACCTTCTGCCTGAGGTTGGGGACCTCCAGGGCGCGTACGGTTCATCTGTACCCAGGAATGAGTGCTTACTGCCTGGGTTGGGGACCTCCAGGGCGCGTACGGTTCATCTGTACCCAGGAATGAGTGCTTACTGCCTGGGTTGGGGACCTCCAGGGCGCGTACGGTTCATCTGTACCCAGGAATGAGTGCTTACTGCCTGGGTTGGGGACCTCCAGGGCGCGTACGGTTCATCTGTACCCAGGAATGAGTGCTTACTGCCTGGGTTGGGGACCTCCAGGGCGCGTACGGTTCATCTGTACCCAGGAATGAGTGCTTACTGCCTGGGTTGGGGACCTCCAGGGCGCGTACGGTTCATCTGTA
>JBBPBX010074897.1:0-11712 GCA_038048925.1 Garcialebias charrua
GTACTCGTCAGCCTACCTGTGGGAGGGTCAAACAGGACAACCCACAGATGTGACGTCACATGGGAACTATGTATATATAGAGGAGCAGCGACTGTAACCCCCCCCCGATTATGAACCTCTCACTAAAAAAGATAGAGCCCAACCGCCATACGAAGGAAGCTCATTTCAGCTGCTTGCATCTGGGATCTCATTCTTTTCAGAGTCCGAGAATCTTTATTGTCATTCGCACCACATGTGGTACATGTGATGAAACGAGATTATGTACACAGGGTCCCAGTTACATCCAACAATAAAATGTAAGAGAAAAACAGTAATAACATCTAAAATATGAACTAAGAAGAACACCAACTAAAAATACACTAAGCACTAATAGCATAAAAACAATACTTTGTACAGCAGCACAAACATGACTCTGTATGAGCAGATGAGCATGAATGAACACAGCAACATGGAACAGATCAGCAGCAACATGAAACAGATCAGCAGCAACATGAACAGATCAGCAGCAACATGAAACAGATCAGCAGCAACATGAAACAGATCAGCAGCAACATGAAACAGATCAGCAGCAACATGAAACAGATCAGCAGCAACATGAAACAGATCAGCAGCAACATGAAACAGATCAGCAGCAACATGAAACAGATCAGCAGCAACATGAAACAGATCAGCAGCAACATGAAACAGATCAGCAGCAACATGAAACAGATCAGCAGCAACATGAAACAGATCAGCAGCAACATGAAACAGATCAGCAGCAACATGAAACAGATCAGCAGCAACATGAAACAGATCAGCAGCAACATGAAACAGATCAGCAGCAACATGAAACAGATCAGCAGCAACATGAAACAGATCAGCAGCAACATGAAACAGATCAGCAGCAACATGAAACAGATCAGCAGCAACATGAAACAGATCAGCAGCAACATGAAACAGATCAGCAGCAACATGAAACAGATCAGCAGCAACATGATGTGATATTTTTCACAGTGATTATCCTGGTTAGATATTCATGAGTCTAACAGCCTCAGGGTAGAAGCTGTTCCTCAGTCTAGTGGTTCTACACTTAATGCTCCTCAACCTCCTTCCTGAGGGGAGTGGGGCAAAAAGTGTGTGTGCTGGGTGAGTGGGGTCCTTCATGATGCAGGTGGCTCTCTTCCTGCATCTGGAGGTGTAGATGTCTGTGATGGTGGGGAGACTGACTCCAACATCTTCTGTGCAGCCTTCACCACTCTCTGCAAAGCTTTTCTTTCTGCAGCTGTGCAGCCTCCATGCCACACGTTGATGCTGGAGCACAGGATGCTCTCCACTGCACACCTGTAGAAGGAGGTGAGGACTGAGCTTCCCAGACCAACTCACTGAAAACAAAACATAGTTTTGGTCAAATTATTTTTAAATTTATAGCTAGGTTTTTGTTGTTGTTTTGTATTTTTATTTTATCTAAAAGAGGTTTAGGTGTTTGATCTCCAGCCCCTGAAGCATGCCAAATGGTCTTTGGATCAAATTTTAGACTTTAGATGTTTTCAGCAAAAATGAAACACATTTCCCTTTATGCTAACAACTGAAATATGAATATTTATTTTGATTAAATACGAGTAATAGTTTAACTGCTGAAATTGGGACGTTTTCAATATTTTGAAATATTGAACAATAATTAAGAACTGTATTAAAACCCGAGGTTTGAGATGAGAACCCAGCATGCATGTGTAGGGGACACCACAAGATAATGGTTTTAAATATTTTATCTGGGCCTAGTTGCCAGATTGTTTCCCACCCCACCTTTAGAGGTGTGACACAGGATGGTAGTGCACGTTAAATGGTGTGTTTGCTATACTTTCTGAATGGCCTGTGAGGGTGTAGCAGAGCAATTACTGCACTGGCGTACCAAACTGGAATCTGCAGAGCCTCTCCTTTCACCCTCCACAAATCTGTGCACGCACACACTGTCGATCGGAAGTTGCAGGGACCGGAGTGCCCCCAAAAAAGCACTGGGAAGTGTAATTACAGAGAAGTACATCCACCCCACCCCAACCCCCCTCTGCTCTCGCTCCTCCTCTCTCCTCCCTCCGTCCGGTTGCCTGCTGCTCCGCAAACACGTTAAAATGCTTTCTGCGGCTTAATTAGCAGCCTGCACAACAAGCCATGCATTCTTGGTCTGGTTTCAGCACATGCACACACCGTAACTCCGTGATGTGACAGGTTGTCGTCAGCAGGGGGCAGCAGAGGGCTGTGGGTGCAGGTTGGATCTGGTGGAATATAAAGCATCCAGGTTGAGTTGGCTCTGCTTTCAGTGTTTGATTGGAGATGTATTAAAATTCTTCGTATATGTTACAACACACACACGGCGACATGTAAAGATTTAGATGAAATAAGTTGGAGAACACAGCTTGCTGGTCCTCCAGCAGCAGAACCGGCAGCACTTTTAACTTCCTGCCCTGCTAGGTGAGCGGAAGTCGTAAAGACGTTGAACATATCCAGCAGCTTCTGCTCTCTGCACCTGGCTCGCCCCTTTACCACTAACACCCCACCCCCTCCTTTTACTTAAAACATGCACACACTTACCTCATCCACAGTCCTCAGCAGCTTGGGCATCCAACTTTATGAATCAGGCTGGTTTTCCCCCATTTTTTCATACTTATTTAATCTCATTTAACCACCACTGGTAGTTTGCCTGGTACTTTTACACTGAGGCCTAGTTCCTTATATATAGATACTAAAACAGATATTTGACAGAAGATTTAGTGGCTATAAGTATGTCATATTTTAATTAATTGTATATACATTTATCAGAAAATGGGTATTTTCTTTGCAAAAGCACGACTAGTTGCTCTTAAAAAGTTCTGCTTTTTAAGATGTGACAAGCACTTGTCTCGCGTCGTGACTGGGCCTCATGAAGTTCAAGCTGTGTGTGTGTGTGTGTTTGTGCTTTTGAGTGTGCAAAGAGCTTTGGTGTCTCCGTCTGAGCAGCAGGTAAGATTATTAGGGCTCGGCAATAAAAGTCTCAGGGACCACCTTTGTGGACCACCTCACTTTTAAGTGTGCACGCTTGTTTGAATTCTGAAACGCTGCCACTCTCTTATTTATTTATAATTTTCTTGCCGTTTCAGTTTGGGAAGTTGTGTAGGATTGTGGTTTGCAGCAGCTGTGGCTTTTTCCTTTTTGTCTCGTTGTCTTGTTTGCGGGTCTGCCTTGGCGTTCTTCTGCGTTGTGGGAAGTCTGCATTCTTTTTTTAATTATGAGGTGTGAAAGCTTGGGTGTGAAGGCCAACACACACACACAACCTTGGAATTGGTTGAAATGAGCACTCTGGAGTCTGCATAACTGAATTGCAATACATCTGCACATGATTAAAAATACAGCTGTCATTATGTGACACAAATGCCTTGGCAATACACTTAATTCTATTTTTTTTTTTTGTCTTGGCCTCCCATCGAGTGTTCCCCCGTTGAACACTTGGTGGCACTGGTAGTTCGCAGATGCAGTGTTTTCATGCACACTTGCTCCTGTTTTCTGTGGGCTGGGACATTTTGGCTTTGAAGTTAAGGCTGATAGCCCCGAGCAGTGGAAGTTACATTGTGTTGTGTTTCTGACTTGGCTAGTCAGTTGGAAAGAAAAGTGTGTGTGAGTCTTGACTGCACCGTGAACATTCATCACAGCTCCCTTCCTCTCTCTTTGAAAGTGACCGAGCAGCATATGACAGAAAGACTTTGCTTTTAAATGACAAAACGTGTTTATTACGAAAGCATTATGTCTCACATGACATGTAAGCATGCATCAGGGTATTTTGTCTTACAGTTTATACCAAAGAAGCTAGTGTGGGAAACTGCTTGGAATCCGTCAGCCTGTCTGGCAGGAAGAACATTTATGACTCAGCTACATGCTAAAGCATTCAAACAGTTTCCCTCCACAGGGAGAGGTGATTATTCTGATCGTTTATTTCTCTCCCAGATACAGATCCACGGGTCCTGGAGAAGCAGGAGCAACAGCAGCCCACTTACCTGGCCCTAAGCTACATCAACAGGTACACGAACCAGTTTGAAAAGTGTGCATCCACAGAGGGCAGAGTTGCACCACCCCCTGTAAAAGTTGCAGTTTATCTGAGTTCATGTGACTCTATGAGAAAATCGTGAATGACTGATGACTTCCCATAGACCCAGCAGCGGTGACTCATTCACAAACATGCAAACAAAACCACACAAGGCAATCACTCTTGGCTCCCCGATGCGCCAAAGGCAACGTTTTAAAAAAAGCACACACAGGTGCGTTTCTGCGTTTGGGGGATCGACGTGTCACATCCCATTTAATGCACTGTCAAATCACTACAAGATGCAACTTTGAAGGAGACTACAGTAAATCAAAAAGAGATGTTGAGATGTCTTTTTTGTAATATATTTTCTAAGTGGCGAGGCTGTAAATGTCATCTTTATTTATTGTCAGGACGATTGTTTTATGACACAAGTCATAGCTTTTTTTTTTAGGTAAAGTTTACAGAACAGCAAAAAGAAGAGATGAGGCGAAGACATCAAGGCTGATACTGTTAAACGACATTAAATAACTTTTAATGCGGGTATTTTTATTGATGGACTTCAGGTAAATATAAAATTAATGCAGAAGTGATAAACTCAGTGCAGCAGACATATTGTTTTATAAACATTTTATAACCAAGGGAAGGAACAAACCAGCAGAACTAACCCTGTCCAAATCAAATATTGTAATCCAAAGGTGCACAAATATAAAGTGTTAAGGACTCAAATGTGCAAAATAAAACCAAAAGGTGCAAATGTGCAAAGAGGTTCAGTCGAGTGACGGGAACATTCAGTTATTTAAGACACTGATGGCTGATATTAGTAAATTTTATACATATAATCATAGTTTTAGTTGAAAAAAAAAAAGATTATTAATTTTATGGAGGTTGTTCAGTTTTTATATGACCAGTAATTATGGGAGAAAGTAATAACTTCTTTGTTCAGTTGGGCTCTAGAGAAATTTAGTATAGACAACCATCATCTTACAAATTTGCATGAAATGATAGAAGATATATATATTTTATCATTCAACTATGTTCATTTTTGCAAACAAAATGATAAATTAATGAAAATTCCTTTCAAACTGAATTTAAAAATAAAAACCGCTTTTCTCTCTGAAAAATCCGACTACAAGCGAATGCAACATTTGTGACGTAGGAAGCAGGACCTTCAGTCTTCGTCTGCCATTAACGCATATTCATTCTCAGCCAGATCGCCTTTTTTGTGTGTAAAACTTAAAAAATGCCGGTTCGGTGTGTCGCATTTGGGTGTTCTAATATCATCAGTGAACAAGTGAGCCTTTTCACTTTCCCAAAAGATGTAAGACCTTCGTCAAAAATGGAATAAATAAAGCTGCCCCCCTCGGACTGAGCTCCCTGCTTCCTGAACAGGTAAGAGTCAAATAAATACGGTGCAGACCTAAATTAGAACCTGCTGTTTCTGCTCATCTAACTTCCTGCTTCCAAAACTAAAGACAAATAGCTCAAATCTTAACTTAGATTGATAATTTTGTTGTTTTATTTCTTGTTCGCCATGAATATTTATATGGGGCGTTCTAAAGACTTCTCCTCGCAACGTCACATATGTTGCATTCGCTTGTAGTCGGATTTTTCAGAGAGAAAAGTGGTTTTTATTTTTAAATTCAGTTTGAAAGGAATTTTCATTAATTTATCATTTTGTTTGCAAAAACGAACATAGTGGAATGATAAATGATATATATCTTCTATCATTTCATGCAAATTTGTAAGATGATGTCAGTGGACCTTTAAGGTGAGCTTCATCGTCGCAAGGTGCACAGGTCCTGTGGCTGTAAAACAAGCCCGCATCAACTCCCGTCCACCTCCGTGCTTCACAGTTGGTGCTTGTACTGACCTGCTGTATGGCTTAGACAAACAGAGCACTGTACTATATGATCAAACATCTGCACTTTGGTTTATCTGTCTTAAGAACGTTGTCCCAGAAGTCTTGTGGTTCATTCAGATGAAACTTTACCCAAGTTGTTATGCTGCCATGTTCTTTTTTAGAGACATGAGGATTTCGCCAAACTCTTCCAAACAAGTCATACTTCGTATTTTTTCAATTGTCCTGTCGTGAACCTTAACATTTAGCATGCTAACTGAGGCCTGTAGAGACTTAAGATAGAGCCCTTGGGTTTTTGCAATTTTTCTGAGCATTGCACAGTCTGACCTTGGGGTGAATTTGCCATGGCATCCACTCCTGGGAAGACTGGCAGCTGTCTTAAATCTTTCTCTCTGTAGAATGATGGACTTTGTTTTGAATTGGCCTTTTAACCCTTCCCAGACTGATGGGGCAGAGTTATGTCCTGACGTGTCAAACTCTAGAACAGAAAGTGGGGGAGGGGGGTTTCTTTTTCCCTCGATTCTAGTTAGCTTACATAAACGAGCAATGGTTTTACACAGAGGGACTTTATGTATCAGCCTGTTATTACCTATAAATGGTGCTATGGAATTGCAAAAAAAAAAGGTCTTTCTAAGCGGGTATTTTAAGATAAATGCCAAATTTAAAAATCACCATCTTGTCCACCTAATCTCACCACACTAAGACATTTCTAATTAAATAAGTGAATTATTCAAAGTAGTTTATTTGCAGGGATAAAAACAAACTTATGTTTATTATAATCTCATATAATGATTGCATATTTTATGCACAAATACACCCTATTCTGCAAATGTAAATTTTAGGGATGCACGATATTGGATTTTTGGCTGATATTCGATATGCTGATATGTTAAAACTTATTTGGCCGATATCAATATTTTTAATATACAGGTAGTCCCCGACTTACGAGCGAGTTCCGTCCCTAGGGGGCGCTCGTATGTCAAAAATTCGTAAGTAGGATCACATAGTAAAAAAATAAATATTTTTTTTTTTTAAATAAATGAATACATGTACAGTACTGGACAGTCACCAAGCACTTAGCCTATCCTAACACAGTTTTTAAAGATGAAGGAATAAGTTGAATTGTCTCCCTTTCACATAAAGGGAGCAAGCTCCCTATGGAGCCTGCAGGGAGGAGGGAGACAATTCAACTGATTCCTTCATCTTTAAAAACTGTGTTAGGATAGGCTAAGTGCTTGGTGACTGTACAGTACTGTACATTTATCTATTTATTAAAAATATACAGTATATACAGTATTTTTATTTTTTATTGTTTTTTATTTATAAATAGATAAATGTACAGTACTGTACAGTCACCAAGCACTTAGCCTATCCTAACACAGTTAAGGAGTCAGTTGAATTGTCTCCCTCCTCCCTGCAGGCTCCATTCCCATAAAGGGAGCTAGCTCCCTTTATGTGAAAGGGAGACAATTCAACTCACTCCTTCATCTTTAAAAACTGTGTTAGGATAGGCTAAGTGCTTGGTGACTGTACAGTACTGTACATGTATTCATTTATTTAAAAAAAATATTATATATATTTTTTTTTTTATGAGATGCATGCTCGTAAGTCCGGGACCTCGTAAGTAAGAGCGCTCGTAAGTCGGGAACTACCTGTACTTTCTTTTGTCAGAATATATCCCTCTTATTTAGGCTTATTTGCTATAAAAATTGCGTAACAGCTGTAAGAGCTGGTGACATATATTCAGTAAGAGCCATATGATATGCATAGCATTTTAACTTATATTAAATGAAAAGTGTTGAATGTTATTTATTAGCATTAGTCACTTGCGATGCTGTCTCTCTTGTGGAGTCTTGTTCCAGGTTTCTAGCTGCAGTATGGGATACTCTGCACTCTTGTGCATGAAGGACTGACTTTTTAAGATCAAAGTTTTTGTCTATCCCTTGTGCCGTAAGACTAATCATGCTAACGGGGCTATCACAATGACAAATGTCTGTGGTAAAACTCACCCAAGTGCTATTGGCTATTAGCTTCTCACTGACGTTGGAAATGACGGCTTGAAACTCGGGTAAGGTTACGTCGGAAAAATATCTCCAACTAGGGACGATGTAGCGAGGCTCAACGTAGTCCAAAAATCTTCAGAATCCAACATCCTCAACAAAAAAATAAATTCCACACCGCCAACATTTTAACTTCGTCCTCTCTGACGTGATCAGATCAGGTAGGCGCGCATGACGTCATCACATTGTGCTGGCACTGCAGGCATCCTTGTTACTGGGTTGTCATACAAAAACAGTGTCTTTTATATCCGAGTTGTTTTGATGGAATAGCCGATGTCCGATACCATGCCGATAATATTGTGCATCCCTAGTAAATGTAGCTCTAGGCACATATTTTGAACCTCTTCAGGTCATGATGTAAAAAAAAAAAACAGAAAAAATACACAACAAACATCAGTGATCTGCATATTTGCATGCATGCATCATCGGCACCCTGAAACCTGGATGAGTGAACGGGACTCGTGTTTTCCGTCAGGTTCATGACGGACGCGGCGCGCCGGGAGCAGGAAACCATGAAGAAAAAGGCCACACCCAAGCTGTCCCTTTCCATCACGGGCGGAATGTCCAGGAACAGCACGGCCACGCCCCCCCGCCACACCAGCGGTAACCTGACGCCTCCCGTCACGCCCCCCATCACCCCTTCCTCCTCATTCCGCAGCAGCACGCCTACAGGTACGACAGGTGTTGTAGTGAGACATGCGTTTGAGGGGAAGAAAGATGGATTGCTCATACGTGTGGAGTGTAGAAAGTGACTAATACAAATAAATCCTGTTGGCTGTTGTGCTCGCAGTTAGGAATACGCCATCGGGACTGTGGTTTTGAGAATCACACAGTCTTTTAAATGAAAATGTTTGGAACACAAATGGAATGCAGCCTATTCTTAGGCCTACTGATTGAAGTCAGAAGCCATAAGTTGTAAATACTTGACAAAAAAGCACAACGCAGGTCGCCGTATATTTTAATACAATAATTTAATCATGAAATAGATGCAGCAGTTTAAAAAAAAAAATCAAAAGCAGTTGGGAAGGATTTCATCCAGCTTTCCCCAAAAAAAATCTTTAAAGCAGGAGAATGTGTTGTAAGAGTGGAAGAAGGAAAGCCCATCTAATATCTCCTGCAGTGTGTGTGTGTAGGTGTGTGTGTTGGTTTTGGTGGCTCCTGCAGTGAGCAAACCAGTCAACACGTTGCTAATTACATAGCAGCTGCCACGCTGTGCGTTTGCATGGGGCCGGGTGTTGCACAGCCCAGAAGCAGATGTCCAATTTGAGCCCAAATGGTTCCAAACGTAGTGTTGGGCCTGGGTTTAACACACGCACACACACAAACACACACACCCTCTTTCAACATGTGCCAGGGTGCCATCCATTTCCTCATGCTGAGGTGCAGCATTTCCTGTTAGAAGGCGGGGGTCAGTGGGCCCTTATGTCTGCCTGAACATTTCAGTTGTGTGGTATGAGGATGCTGGTGCGTGCACACATGCGAGTGGAAAATATTCTGCTCAGAGCAAAGCGCTTTTTCCAGGCTGAGCAATGGAGATCACTCCCACTTAATTATCCCCTTCTGAGTGCCAATCCCTGCGTTCTGGCTCGCAGGCACACACAGACACAAGCACAACATATTTGTTTTGTCTGCCTTCAGTGGCATGTGGCCTACTTACGCATTGAATTAGCAACAGAAAATAGAGAAAGGCATTAATAAATAGCCACATGCAATTTCTGTGTACGGCAAGTCCTAATGGCAAGATGTTCTTCTGGCTGTGGCCACGTCCACATATCATACAAGATGACAAATGTTTTCTTTGTTCTGCGCGGCTCCAACGCGCCTTTAGGCAGCGAGTATGATGAGGAGGAGGTAGACTACGAGGAGTCGGACAGCGATGAGTCATGGACCACAGAAAGCGCCATCAGCTCCGAGTCCATCCTGAGCTCCATGTGCATGAACGGGGGCGAGGAGAAGCCGTTCGCCTGCCCCGTCCCCGGGTGTAAGAAGAGATATAAGGTAAGGTTAGACCAGAGGATTAAAAAAGTCAAGTCCAGCTACAGGACATGAAGTTTCATCTGTGGTGAAATCTACACTGAAGCTCTTTATCTGGGCGTCACATGTCTGGGGCTTTATGTTGGGAAAAAGCACTGAATAAATCCTGACTGTCGCGATTGGAACAGTGATACATTTATCATGGTATTTGCTTTGGTTGATATTTATTGGTGCTTGGAACAAGATCCTCATTCAGCTCACCATCCAAGCTTCTTAACTATTAAACAATGTTTCAGCTTTATTCTTTAGTCTCACATTTAGGCCATGCAGGAAGGCTCATAAATCAGAAATACAATATCCACCTCAAGATGGCTCAAGATAAACTGTTGTGATATAAACAGTTATTTAGAGATTTGCTGATTGACTGGAATCAAACGATTTTTCAATTGAACTCTGGACTACACTCAAAAACTTTATTTTTTACAACCCAACTTTTTTACTGGATACGAACACCTCTGGGACAGGTGACATAATTAAATCTAGGTTTTTAATTTGTGAGACAGGAGGAAAAGAAAGCCATTAAACAGATTTAACATTATATGTTTTCTGTTTATCAATTATTTTTTAATTGAAATGTGTAAGAAAAAAAAGGGTTACGGTAAGTATTTTCTTTTAAAGTCAAAGGTTTAATAAAGAAGAAATGTTATTTGTCGTACAAAAATCCAGGTCCTGGTGTTGATTCTGAGGATAGTTTTTTCTCTTAGAAAAGTTTATCATAGTCAAATTTTCAGTTCAATCTGAAATTATTCAATCTGAAATTATAAGAACACAAAGTTTGTATGTCAGATTTAGATTTTAGGGGGAAAAAAACAATAATCTGAAATGAGAATTATCGTAGAATACAGCAATCAAAGCATCTTGACAGCCACTAACAATATAAAAATCCTGACAAAAATACAGTAGTCCCTTGTTTATCGCAGGGGATCCGTACCCTGAAGACCCGCGATAAGTGAAAAACTGTGAAGTAGAAACCTAACAAGTTAGGCCTGTCATGATAACAATTTTTGCTGGGCGATTGTCTCAGAAATTATTGTGATAAACGATGATATTGTTTGAAATTTGACAATACAGTAATTAGTAATTATTGTCAAATTTAAAGATAAATGTTTGTTAATTTGTTTTGCGTGTAGTACCTTTTTCAACCACCAGATGGCAGTATAAGACTGAACCGAAGGATAGATAGTGAGGGAGCGAGCAGCATGTCTCTTTAAGAAAAATGGGAGGGAGGCCCCTTGACGTGGCATGGGCTGTCTCTCCTTCCTTTATTCGGTTCTCAAAATGGCAGATGCTTGGTGTGGTTTGAGCTCTTTAGCATAGCATTTTTCGCACAAAGCTTTTAATAAAAAAAATCGGTAAACAAGTTCTCAGCTTCTTTTTGCAGAGAAAAACAACTTTTTACACAAAAACACGGGTTTCTACCGTGAATTTTGGAGCTTCGACAAGACAGAGGTTTTTTCCCTGAGGTCGGCCTGTTAGCTTAGCTCGAAGCTTAGCTTCTCAGCTTAGCTGCTTTTAACCATCCAAAAATGTGATTTTTGGATGGTTGAAATGGATTTTAAAGAGAAAGGGAGGGGTCATTGAAGAACACCGGACTTGAGCCTTTTGTCATTCAGTGTCTTCAGTAGAAAGAGAGAAACACGAAGAAACGATAAATGAAAATGAGGTCGATAATTTTCATTTATCATGCGATTAATTGAGAATTATTGTTTATTGCGACAAGCCTAGTACAA
>JBBPBX010074900.1:0-17473 GCA_038048925.1 Garcialebias charrua
TTGGTTTACAGCACAGAGGTGGCATTACCTCCACTCTGTCACCTGACTCAACACTTCCTTTGTTTCATTGATGTTTTCATTATTCTTCTTTCTTTTCAAATTTTACCCACATTGTGATTTACATTTCGGGTCTGAGTCCATTTACCATTACCCGGAGAAAACCCACACATGCATGGTGAGAAGATGCAAACTCCACCCAGAAAGGATCCCGGACCGGGATTTGAACCAGGGCAACTTGTTCGCTGAGAGACAGCAACTCTATCAACTGTGTCATCGTGTTGCCCTTTACTCCTCCCCATTTTCATCAAATCATTATGATTTCTGTCCCCTTGTTTTATCTGTTCAAACTATTGCTCTGATCATTTTGTCTGAATTCTTTTATCTCACAATTTCTTAATTTTGGTGCTGTTTAATGCTCCACCCTTCCTTTTCGCAGGACATGCCAATCACGTTGCTATTTAACAATTCTCTTTCCTCAATTTTCTCCTCTATGCCTCTCTTTGCTCTGAACACGACTTATATTTTTTTAATAACTTGGCCTCTCTTTTTACCGCAGCCATGTTCTTTTTCTTTGTATAAATTTATTCTTCAAAATGGAGACATAATTTGAAGCAGAGCTGCTCATTTTTAGATAGCACCTTCAGAATGGTAATAATCTTTGACATTGATCGATGGGCTGGTTTAACAATCAAAGCTTTTTTTTTTTTATATGATTTGTAATGTTCCACAGAAAACAATTGCGCATGCTGACCGCAATAATCCAGAACAAAGAAAATATGTATTTGTAATTAAAACAGCTAGTCTATTTCTATTCAGAGTCACAGACAATGAGCTTGGGCTTAGTCAACAGGTTCTTGGCACTCTGATGCTTTATGTTTATATGTAATAACTACTGGATTTCTTTAAACCTATGCTAGATTCAAAAACAGGTGCAGCACAGTCATTATACACCTCCTCTTATTACCATACATTAGTTTTTACCATACCATACAATACCATACCATACCATACCATACCATAACATACCATACCATACCACTTTAATTATAAAGCACTTAAAAACAGCAACAAGGCCAAACAAAGTGCTGCACAGCATAAAGAAACAAGCAATGGACACAGCAAAAAATACACAAATCCAATTAGTTAAAAATAAGAACTAAATGACTAGCATTATAAAATACAGCCAAGTTAAAATCAATTCACATGGTGTCAAAAACCAGGGAATAAAAGTGTGCTTTTAAACGAGACTTAAAAGCAGTGAGAGAGGGAGCCTGCCTGACATGCAGTAGTAACATTCCACAGTTTTGGACCTGCAACAGAGAAAGCCCTGTCACCTCTAATTTTTTGAATGTCCAGAGGACCAGACTTAGCTTTTTTAGATTTTTCTACCTGGATTATTGAGCATGCATCAGGGCTGTCACCTCTAAGTTTAAAACGAATGCCTGGAACCAATAAAAGCTTCTGGTATTCTGACTTCAGAGAGCGCTGTGGAGCATATGGCTGCAGCAGATCAGTGAGATAAGAAGGGGGAGAACTGTTCAGAGATTTAAAAACATACAGGAGTATTTTTTTAAATAATTCGAAAGTGAACCGGGAGCCAGTGATGAGAGGCCAGTACTGGAGTAAAATGCCCTCTTTTTCTGTACCAGTTAAAAATTGGACTGCAGTATTTTGAACCGTTTGTGAATGTTCAACGGAGGTCTGAGTGATTCCAAATAAAGTGCATTGTAGTAATCAAGCCTAGATTATATGAAAGCATGTATTACTGTCTCTAGATGACTTTTGGACAGTATGGGCTTCAGTTTAGATAGTCGCCTCAACTGACAAAAAAACAACAACAGGATTTACAATTGTGTTTATACAACTGTTTAGTTTAATGTAAGGGTCCATTTCCACTCCCAGATTAGTGGCAGATCTTGTTTCTCTATGTTTATGTTGATTAAATTTGTTCTTTTTTTTTTTTTTTACAAAAGAAACAATACAAGACAATCCCATAAATGATAATGTACAAAATATAAAAAAATGAAAGGTAGCAGAAAGAAGAATAAATCTTATTATATCTGCCCCTTTTTTCCAACAATCAGATTAAACAATAATAATCTTCAACCAACAGTACAAAATGACTAACTCTTTCTAATTTTCTAACTAATACAATACACATTACGCTATTTCATTTTTTTAACACATTCGTTTTGATCATTTTCTTAAATGTAGACCTTGACTTGGCATTTTTAACTACATTCTCCAAGCCATTCCATAATCTAATTCCCTGGATTGAGGTAGAACGTCCCTTCAAACTAGTTCTGAATTGTGGTTTTACAAACATCTCTGTCCCCTTAAGATTATAACAACTTTGTCTTTTAACAAAATGCATTTGGATATTTAAAGGTAATGCATTATTTTGAGCCCTATACATAACTGATAAAATATTATAGTCTACCAAATCATGGAACTTCAATAACTTCAGTTGATAAAATAATGTACTTGATGGATGACGGTAATGTTTTCTAGTGATAATTCTTACAGCTCTTTTCTGTAATACAAAAATAGGCTTTGTGATTGTTTTACACGCATTCCCCCAAACATCAATACAATAGATTAAGTGTGGAACAATGATTGTGTTATACAACAAATACAGAGCTTTATCATTCAATAGGTCTCTGACTTTGTACAGTACTGCAATCGATTTAGCTATTTTTATTCTTACAGAATTTATGTGTTGTTTCCATGTCAGTTTGTCATCAATAATAACACCCAAAAACTTCACCTCACTCACTCTACAAATCTCAACACCCTCAATTTTGAGTGGAACATCAACAGTTTTCTTTTTATTACTGAATATCATGTAATTAGTTTTTTTCTCTAATGGCGCTAGAAAGGAAAGTTGATTCAGTGGTTCTTGATTGTACCATTAGGTAGAAACAGCACGACTTCTGTATTCTTCTCATTCAAATTTAAGAAATGTAAATCCATCCAGTCCCGGATGTCAACCAGGCAGTGAAGAAGAGGTTAGAGTGTACACCAGTGTGCTTCAGAGGGAAGTAAATTTGATAGTCATCGGCATAAAAATGGAAAGTTATGTTGTAGTTTTTAGTTTTGTTTGATTGATAGATAAGCTAAAAAGGTGAATGATCAGATTGTGATATTTTGGTTATTATATATTGCTGATTTTGAGCCAGTAAACAATGTTAGGATCATTATACTGTATTGTTATTTCTCTTCAGTGGACCCTCTTTGCACATCTCTTGCAGTACAGTCTGAGTCAAATTGAACCACATACTTGAGGATGTTTTCTCCCTCAAGCTCTGGTTAACTAAAAAAAAACATATATAAAACAAAAAATAAAGTGAAATAAAAACACTGCAATCAAACAAACTTTGCTGAGCAATGAAAAGGCCACAGTATCATGATTTAACACCTAATGTTACTGGAGATGATGTTTCAACAATATGGTTTTTAAAAACAGAAAAGAAAATCTGTTCTTTGGTCAACTATTCTGTGGTCAAATGGATGTGTCAGCTAAATATTGTATTTTGAAATAGATCGCTTGGCAAACATCCCACCACTGAATGATTGATGAAGCTGTTAGGAGAGAAGTTGGGAGTCCCCTTCACTGCAGACTAAAAAGCAATTTTGATACCACCATTTCCCAGGTTATAGAGGTTATCATTTATTTGGAAATGATGACTGCCCAGCTGAGTAACATATAATTATTGAAAATGTAAAGCAGGGTAATGCTTTGTTGTTTAAGAATTAAGTATTTACAGTAAAGAACAAATACAACACAAAAGATGGACAAACGTGGGAAAATAAAATCTCACTGTAGATATCTCGTAAAAACAGCATCCGTCTGGATAAATAGAATCAGTCTGAGCGGCATAAGCTAACATCTAGTCAGATCAAATGAATTGCTTTCACCTGAAAATGAGTCCAGATTCTATACATTAATATTGGTTCATGTGAATACTACATTCTAAATATTTGCTGTTGTCATTTTGCGCCTCTTTACATAAACTAGTGTGCTTACCTGCACATGCTAACCGTGTCAGTGGCATGTCCAGTCCAGTACAACCATGGAACACTTTCAGCAGGAATTTCAGTCTTTATGTTTGTGGAAAGAACATGTAATAAATTAGCATGTAACTGTAGTGTAAATTATGACATACTGTAGTAGTTTTATGACTGCTATACAATGTTTGATGTTGAACTTGTTTTGTGTTGACCCTGTTTTCCTGTTTGGATTATTCATTAGCTCTTCAACCTCATCAAAATTAAACTATTGCTTCAAACTGAAGTAACATAATTTCCAGTCTATTGAACACACTCAAATATAAGCCACTCCTACTAAATATAAAAGCAAAAACAATTTTATACCTGTACATATATCGGCCACACTTATTTATAAGCCGCGGGTTTCCACATTGTCACATGAGATATTTACACATTTTTTAAAAACTTTTAATTAAATATGTTCTGGTAACATACACAAATACGTACAGTAACAGTATTTTTATGTTGTTCTAAACAGTGCCTTTAGCACAGGTGATTAGAAATAAATAAATAAATGAATACAGTAGCCTAACAGGGACACCAAGCGTATGTGCAACAGCTCTATTTCCTCCTTCAACAGGCAGATTGATCACCTTTAACTTAAAAGTTGCATCATATTCATTTATTTGTGTGTTTATCATGATGGGTGTGTCAGCATGAAGAGCAAAATACCTGATCTGAAGAATTTAGTGTGAGTGTGTTTGATTCACAGTAATTCAAAGTTTCATTCGTCCACTGTGACCTATTTTCAATTTCAATTCAATTCAGTTCAGTTTATTTATATTATTCCAAGTCAAAACGGAAGTAATCTCAGGGCACTGAACAGAAATATTTATACCATACCATACCATTGTATTTATAGAGCACTTAAAACAGCGACAAGGCCAACCAAAGTGCTGTACAAACAAACAAACAACAGGCAAAACACAGGCAACACACAAAATGAAGTAAAAAACAGAATATAGACATAAAATCATTGCAGATAATAAATATAATGACTAAACACAGATCATCTGGTGTTGAAAGCAACGGAATAGTAGTGAGTCTTTAAATGAGATTTCAAGGTTGAGAGGGAGGGGGCCTATCTGACGAGCAGAGATAACTCATTCCAGAGTCTTGGACCTGCTACAGAGAAGGTCCTGTCACCTCTGCGTTTAAGACGAGATCCTGGAACTGTTAGATGTAATTGGTCTGCTTACCTCCGAGCACGTGGTGGTACATATGGCTGTAGCAAATCAGAGAGATAGGTGGGGGCGAGACTGTTCAGCGATTTGTAGACATAAAAAATTTTGAACTGGATTCGTAGATGAACCGGTAGCCAGTGCAGGGAGGCCAAGACTGGTGTAATGTGATCTATTTTGCCTGTGCTGGTTAAAAATCGGGCTGCTGCGTGCGGTACCAGTTGTAGTAGTGCAATGGTGGTCTGACTGATACCAAACAGGAGTGAATTGCAGAAATCAAGCCTAGATGTAATAAATGCATGCATTACTGTCTCCAGGTTATTTTTGGATAATATGGGCTTCAGCTCTTAGACAGTTGCCTCAGCTGGAAAAAACAAGATTTGACGATCATGTTTACATGACTGTTGAGTTTCATGGAAGGATCCATTATCACTCCCAGATTTGTGACTTTTTGTTTTTCAGCCAGGGCTAGAGCAGAAAGGTCGATGCAGTGGTTCGTGATCATGTTGTTGGGAGGGAACAACATGGCTTCAGACTTCTTTTCATTGAAACTTAAGACATTGAAAGCCATCCAGTCCCTGATGTCAGCCAGGCAGTTGAGCAGAGGTTGAATAGAGCATGCACCATGTGTCTTAGGGGGAAGTAAATTTGAAAGTCATCGGCGTAGAAGTGGAAAGGTTTGTTGTGTTTCCGGAAAATAGCAACAAGTGGCAGCAGGTATAAAGAGAATAGGAGAGGACCCAGGATGGACCCCTGCGGAACCCCCCATTTAAGTGCTGCCGCTGCAGAACTAAAATCATTGATGAAAACAAACGGATCTGTCAGGATCTGAGGAGCAGACTACTGTACTTTGAGATTACCGGTAACTCCATCACACAACTCTCATCTTGAGCAAGCATGAAGGCGACAGTGAAAAGGAAAAACTCCCTCATGAGGAAGAAATCTTTAGCAGAACCAGGCTAAGGACAAGCGACCATCTGCTTCGACCAGTTCAGTTTAAGAGGAACAGATACACAATGGCAGCTCAAGAATCAAATGTTAAGATAGAAATGTTTCAAATGAAAACTATTCTATTTTAGCAAATAATTTCAGGAAATGAGGTCAATTTGTCCTCAAGTGGTCTAAGCTTAAGACACAAGCCTACCTGAACTATAGTTTTTTTTTAGTTTTTTGTTTTAAGGAAAGTCTTAAAGCTCCACTGACATCATCTTTTAACTTTCCATAAAATGGCACAACATATATATATATATTAAGATTGACCTCTGATCGTTTTTGCTAAAACAATGTGAAATTAATGAAAATTCCTCTCCAAAATAGTTTAAAATTAGCGCCGTTTTGTTACACGGTAAATTCGGGTTTTTCCGGTCACGTGATTGTGACGTCAGACACAGAGCTCTTCTCCAACGGCACATTTAATACAATGGAGAAAGATCCAAACACGTCCGTCGAATTTAGCCATTTAAAACCTTAGATTTGAGCGATTTGGCTTTAGTTCGTGAAGAAGAAGTTATTCATGAAGCGAACAGCAGATGTCAGCAAAGCCATCGTGATTCCTCTTACAGTGCTCTGTAAGAGGAATCACAATGGCTTTGCTGACATCTGCTGTTCGCTTTTTGAATGTGAAACCTCTCCTGAAAAAAAAGGCAGCACGGACAAAAGAAACCTTGCTGTTTGATTTTTGATCACTCAAAATAACTTCTTCTTCACGAACTGGAGCCAAATCGCTCAAATCTAAGGTTTTAAATGGCTAAATTCGACGGACGTGTTTGGATCTTTCTCCATTGTATTAAATGTGCCGTTGGAGAAGAGCTCTGTGTCTGACGTCACAATCACGTGACCGGAAAAACCCGAATTTACCGTGTAACAAAACGGCGCTAATTTTAAACTATTTTGGAGAGGAATTTTCATTAATTTCACATTGTTTTAGCAAAAACGATCAGAGGTCAATCTTATATATATATATATATATATGTTGTGCCATTTTATGGAAAGTTAAAAGATGATGTCAGTGGAGCTTTAAGCCCATTGTTAAAACTGGAACTTGTGTCAGACTTACGGAGAGAATCCCATTCTGCTTTTGGAAATTCTAGGGACCGCGAGATAGCCTGCAGCCTGAGAGCGAAGTGCTCTGTTATGAAAATATGGAACAACAAGACCTCAAATATAAGATGGAGCTAGGTTGCTGAGAGCTTTGTAGGTTAGAATATTTTGAATTCAGTTCTGGACTTGGCAGGGAGCCAGTGGAGAGAAGCTAAAACTGGAGAGATATGACCTCTCCTACTAACTCCAGTTAAGACTGGCAGAATTTTTCTTTTGTCTGATTTTTTAAAAATGTTTACTTTATTTATCCAGGTAGTCTCTTTAGCTATGTTTACATGGACATAAGTAATCGGATCAAACGGCCGATCGGATCAAAAGTGTGTCATGTAAACACCCCGGTCTGGTTATTTTTTGTGTATTCGACGTGATCCGACCTAATTTGCGATCGTTCGAAACGGGTGGTTTACGCCGATCCGTAGCCCGATCTGTGCGCATGTAAACACATTATCTGTTCCTTTTATCGGACCGTGCAAAACTGTCCTGACTGCGCATGTGCGCTGCATGCGGCAGCGCACCCCTCCCCTACATGTCTCCTTTTCCAGCGCTCTCAACTTGAGAATAAAAAAGACTAAACGCATGCGTTGCTTGCCTGTAGCTCAATCAGGGAGTGCAGTAGTGCAGTAAAAACTCCATCGCTGTCATTACAGTCTGGCGCGGGTCCATTTTTGGCGCATCTGTTTACTTTCACTTTATTTTTTTTTTACTTTTACTTTTTTTGCCCCCTTCTATTCACCCTGCTAACACACGACTGCACACCATCATACAGCTCCAACCACTTCATCAAGTTTGCGGACGACACAACAGTGGTGGGTCTCATCAGCAACAACGATGAGACGGACTACAGGAACGAGGTGAGCCGCCTGGCCTTGTGGTGCGGACACAACAATCTCACTCTCAACGTGGAGAAGACAAAGGAGATTGTTGTGGACTTCAGGAAGAGGGATGCCCAACATGCCCCTCTGACCATCAACAGCACCGCAGTGGAGAGAGTGGACAGCACCAAGTTCCTGGGAGTGCACGTCTCAAAGGACCTGTCCTGGAGCAGGAACACTGCAGCACTGGCCAAGAAGGCTCACCAGCGTCTCTACTTTCTCCGCAAGCTGAAAAGGGCTGGAGCTTCAACCCCCATCATGTGCACCTTCTACAGGGGTGCCATAGAAAGTGTCCTGACCAGCTGCATCACTGTGTGGTTTGGTGCATGTACTGCATCCTGCCGCAAGAGCCTCCAGCGCATCGTGAGAGCAGCTGAGAAGATCGTCGGCACCTCCTTCCCCTCACTGCAGGACTTACACAGCAACCGCCTCACTCGGAAAGCCCTCTGCATGGCAGGTGATCCCACACACCCACTACACAGCTGCTTCAGACTGCTGCCATCAGGGAGGAGACTGAGGAGTCTCCAGGCTCGAACCAGCAGACTGAGAGACAGCTCTGTTCATCAGGCAGTCAGGATGCTAAACACTCTGCCTGCTCTGCCTCCCCTCCCATTTGAACTGCCTTAACACAAAAAACTTTCTCACACATTACCACACAACACAAAGATTTTAACACTGGACTCTGTGTCATCAAACGGGTTATTCACTAAACTCTCGGTCATGTGCTCATTCAGTTTGCACTACTTCTCATATTTGCACTAATGTTTGTATTACATTACTGCCTATAGTCATACTACTGTTTACATTCACTGTTTACATTTATTAATACTGTTTACATTTATTACTACTGTTTACATTTATTACTACTGTTTACATTTACACTACTTTTATATAATAATAATAATAATGAATTCAATTTATAACGCACTTTTCATTAATGAAAATCTCAAAGTGCTACAAGGAGCAACAGAATTAAATGACAATAAAACAAATAATAAAACAATTAAAATCAATAACAATATCAGCTAAGATCAAAAGTAGAATCATGAGGAGGTAGAGTATGCTCGGTCGAAAAGAAAGGTCTTCAAGCCGCTCTTAAAGTCAACCACAGACTGTGGGGCTCTTAGACAGTCAGGAAGAGAGTTCCACAGGCGGGGGGCAGCCACACTGAAAGCCCGGTCTCCCATGGTCCTTAATTTGGTTCTCGGAATGTGAAGGAGATTGCTGTTCTGTGACCGCAGCGAACGGGTGGATGAGTATGGAATAAGAATATCCTTCAGATAATCTGGTGAAGTTCCGTGTAAGCATTGATGTGTAATGAGAGCAGTTTTGTACTGAATTCTGTAGGCGACAGGAAGCCAATGAAGGTTATGGAGAATGGGCGTAATATGTTCAAATTTACGAACTCTCAACTATATCTACACTACTGCTGATACATGTACAGTATTCTCTGACTAGCCTTATTTAAGGATGCCCATTTATGTGCCTTACTGCATATGCCACTGTAAAGGATTATGAGGAGGTCAATATTAATACTGACCTCTTTACCTTAATTAATTTACTTATTCAGATTGAATAGTAAATTCACGGATTCTTTTCTTTTTCAGTTTACCCAATATATCTGTGATCTTTATGATGGATAAATAAACAGAGCTATAGAGTGACAATGGACACGTTAACTTAGCTTGATATGTCAAAGAGACACTATCATTTATTTAAAATGAATCAACTAAATTAACACCATTACACTTGATTGACAGGATTTCACTTTCTTTCAAATTAATACGTCAGCACACTTAAATTTAACACAACAGACTTCAATATTGGATGTTAACATATTTAGTCTGTGGGCTCTTCAGCTTAAAATAGTTTCCAGCTTAGATTGAGAGGGAAAGATAGGAGGAAGATGGGAGATGGTTTAAAGGAAATTATCTTGAGCATGATACCAAAAGTGACACTTCCATCCGACTTCTGCTAAAATCCAGGTACGTTTTGTAAACAGCTCTTTACCTTTCGACGACGAGTCTGATAAAGAAATGACACCAGCCTTCAGATGCACAGAGTCCTTTAGTCCCAGCACGTCCAAAACTGGTTCTAGTTTACGTTTCAACGTCTCCTGGTTTCGCTTGGTCATCAGAGAATATGTCAGCTCCTGGCCTCTGACTTCAAGATAAACTTATTCCAGGAAGGAATAAACAAAGTTTTTGAGCTTACGCTCGTTCGAAGTGGACCCATAACAACATGTTATCAGTCCCAGCTGGATGACGAGTCCTTAGCGCGTGACTGGTGGTCATTCAGCTCTTTGGGAAAAGTTCACATCTCTTTGAAGTTCCCAGCAAACTCTGAAGCGTTTCCGCACAGTTAGAACTTAAAAGAGGATCAGAGAGGAGAGTTCACTTGTCTTATCTCGACCCAAGGTTACAGCCCGAGCAGAGGGAAATTGTTTAGGAAAAAGACAGAGCAGCTGGAGCCCTTTTCAGGAGAAACAACGGATTACTGTCTTCTGGCTTTCTAAACAAACCGTCTGGTCTCTCTGACCCGAGACTTCACCTTTAACACAGCAGTGAACACAGTTTAACTCTTACAGAATAACACAGCTTAAAAGCACACATCATGAAAATGACAAAAGTTATTCTTTTGATCACATCAGCCTAAAATCAAAGATAGAAATAGTCTCTTTTTGGTGACTATGTTATCAGATTATAGCTAAATGAATGATTTTGTAGTAAATGTCTTGCTTTACTGAGAGGTCAGTAAAGGTCATCACTGGACAGTTCAAAAACCTTAGTTTGACCCTGGGTAGGTCCACTACATCTCCCCCCTTTTGGAAGCCATCGCCAGTCCTTGGGGATGGGGTCCAACACGAAAGGAAACCTTGAACTGTCTTTGATCTTGAAGTAATCCAGCAAGTGGAAAAGAAAAATCAAAAATTATAATCCCATAAAGTTTTTGGAAATTCCATACTGTTCGGAGGTAATCCCATTGCGAAAAGCTTTTAATCCCTTGGAAAACTGAGTCTGTTAACTCTTGGAAAACAAAGTCTGTGATCCCTTGGAAAGCAAAGTCTTATAATCCACAGCGGTAATTCCACAGCAGTAATTCCACAACGATTAGTTTTGTTGATTGATCAGCAACAATTGTTTTCATAATCAGCATGTAGAGGGGATCCCTCGATTGACGCAGAGGAGGCGACCCTTGGATGAAGGTTGAAGACCAAGCGTTGGAGCTGCAGGTCCCCACATCGAAGGTTGTTGGCTGGTTGGTTTCCAGTCAGTGCCACTCTGGTTCTATGTGTCATGCAATTATGTGGTTTTTTAGGTGGGCTTATGAATAGGATTTTACATTAGGCCCTACCTATATGCACCTGGTATGTAAGCTATCATGGTTTAGATCAGCTACACTTACCAATTAAGGGGTGGATCAATTCTGTAAAATTAGATATAGGGATTTGTACCTATTCATTCATTCATTCAACCTTTATTTATACAGGCTAGCCTCGTTGAGTCACGGGGACTCATTTACAAGAGGGACCTGTCTCACTCACACCAAACAACCATCCACTCTCACACTCACACCTAGGGTCAATTTAGAGTCACCAATCAGCCTAACAAGCATGTTTTTTGGTCTATAAAATTTTGGAGGGCTTCTGTAACGAAGGCCTCTAATTCCAAACTATTCCTCCATTCATTACTTAGTTTAGGTTAAACTAAAATAAAAATGAAATATAGTTTGATCTAAATGTCTGTTGTCTTTTAGACGAACGACGTAGGATTTGGTATTCCTAATAAATTTTGAAGTCTATGGCGAGACTCATCAAAATGAATAGACAATCTAGAATAGAAACGATCGAATCGGTTCAATTTAGAAATTATGAGACCAGTGTAGTTTATTGTACCTTAAGTAGCTTTAAACTACATTGACTCTTCGACGATTGAGATTTAACAAAACGAACTGCATGTTGGCATAGTTAAATCCATATCATTCATTAACCAATGTTAATACAAAACCTTTTTGGCTGGGAGTGTTCAGAACCAAACAATATCTCAACTAATGACAACAGTAATGACTAAACAACAAGGAAACAACGTTTCACTGCTTCGACACACTCTTGTCGTCAGATTCCAAAGTGCAACACACAAGAAAAACAGGTCTCAACTTTATGACCGAGGTCAAATTAAATCTCGTGGATTTAAACGGTTGTTAAGGTTAGTTTTTTGTTGTGGGTTTTAGGCTTAGCGTTTCTAAGTTCAAATTGGACAATGCGACTTATAGGGTGGGAAATATGGTAGTTTAAACCTGATTAGTTTATTTACTAACTTGTGTTTGGACGACCTTATTATCCCATGAAGTCGGTGAGTTTGTGAGATCTTTGTCTTTTGTGGAGTCATTGAACGCCTTGTAAGGTTTGATCTGATTTCGATGTACCCATTTAGCAATTGGCTCTTTGCGGCCTTTGCTGATTTTGATTTCGTAGACGACTGAGGACACTTTGTCTGTTATCAGATGAGGTCCAGTCCACCTGGGCATTAGTTTGCGGGCGAGAGTTCCGGTCTCGGACCCTCCTTTCCCGGTTGCTGGAGCGAACGTATAGTACCAGACTCTGTCTCCCACTTGGAGTTCATTATGAGAGGCCTTCTGGTCGTAGTACGCCTTGCGTCCTTCAGCGGATTTTTCCAGGTTTTTCTGGGCGAAAGCAAAAGTGTTTCTGAGGTGTACATTCAAATCTTTGTCTTTGGCATGGCCTAACATCACCCCCCTTTGGTCATGGGGGACCACGATCACAGGTGAGGACGTCCGTCCATGGGCACAAGTTAGGATGCCACCGTTTAGTTTAAGCTGTTCGCGCAGCTGAGAGAAGACGGTACACAGGAATCGTTTAGGTTTTGGCCAACGTATCTTCTTACGTTTACCTCTTTCCGTGTAATTCAGGTGTGTCACAACCGTCGGCGCAGTCGCAGATGTGTCTGATTGTACAGACTGCGACGGGTCACTGTCGTTGTGTATGTCTTCCCACCTCTCGACTGAATAGGGGCTCTTTGAGTCTGTAAAAACTATGTCATTTCTGATTAGTTCTAGACACAAATGTTCTTGAACCAAGGAAAAATCGAAAGCTTGGCCGATAGCCGATTTACCTGTCCCAGGGGACAGTACAGCAACCTCGGTGTGGGGTCCTTGGATCTCCACACCTTTCACTACCTGTGGTAGGCAGTGGTCAGGGAGTGCTGAATGTGTCAGCTCACAGAGGAGGTTCTCTTGTTGGGCCAGAGTTTGGTCCAACTTTTGGGTCTCTTCTGTCTCACCTGTAGTTGAAGGTTCACTTACCGGGCTCTCGTCCTCGGATGAGCAGTCCCTTGTGTCCTCTGCGGTACCTGCGGTTAGGCAGTCTGTATCGCAACTAGGAAGCACTTTTATTGGCAGGGGTTTTCTCACTGTGCTCCACATTTTCCGTCGACCATAATCTATAATCGCGTTGAAGCGGTTTATAAAATCTTGGCCAACCAAAAATGGGAATGAGTCAAGTTTAGACACGTACACCGGGTGGCGTAGTGTCATTTCGCCAATCTGCATGTGAACCATAGCCATAGCTGTTAGGGTTGTTCTCGTCTCTGCGAGACCCTGTAGCTCAATAGCACATTTCTCAAAGGGTATTTGCCTGTCAACACCGTTAGCGGCGGTCCTCAGCTCCTCGAACAGCTTGGCCGACATAATAGTTATATCAGAACTGCCATCCAGGAGGGCTTCACGCTCAAGGACACCTTCCAGTGTGATGGGCAGGTAAGCTTTCTTAGCCACCCCCCTTTGTATAAAGTTACACAGAAACCTCACAGGTCTTGGCCCACGTTTCTGTTCACGTGTGACTCTGTCTGTGTAATCTTGTTCACTGCCAGCATCTTGTTGGCTGACAGCATCATGACCTTCAGGAAGTTGTAGACTATCAGCAGTTTGTTTGCTGTCTTCGTCATCAACTGTGTGCTCAGAGTTGTCAAGGACAAGGTCACTCATTGTCCCAGTATGGTCATCCTCTGTATCATTCAAGTTTTCAAACAACCAACTTACATCCACCACCTCATCAGAGCTTGGAGGTTTGATGTCTTTGTTCTGGAACGTATGCGACCTTTTGCATGTCTCGGAATGTGTCATCCGAGGTGCAGGTCCACGTCTCAGGGGTCCCTTCCGGGCCCACCCTGGTCTTGGGCGTCCTGTAGAGCTAACACCCACCTTTAGTTGTTCTTTAGTTTGAAAATCTTGTTTAATCTCGCCTTTTTTAGGACTGGAATCCAGCTCCAGCGAGTGGGATCTGACCGCTTCACCTGGGGACACCTGTAAGGGTGTTTTGATTAGCATGTTAGCTTCAAAGACATTCACAGCATACTGTTTTATTTCTTCCATGGTTTGCGTTCTTGCATTAACCATGGTGACTAGCGGAAATCGTATCTTATAGACGAGATGTAAGAAGAAAGACCACTTAAAGTCTTCATCTTCTTCCATGCCTGGTGTATATTTGTCCGCAAAACGAGCTTTAAGAAATCTGTCGTAAAACGTCAAAGGATGTTCACCTGCTTCTTGCCACATGTACCTGTCAACCGAGCAGTCACCACCTTGGCTCGTTCTAAGCCTTTTTGGGGTCCTGATGGAGCGGACCCTCTCACTTGTTTCACCCTGTTTAACGTCCATTATTGTATTGATTTTGTGTGAAAAAAATCAAAAGATTGTTCTCATGTTAGTGTTTGCAAATAAATATTCACTTTTAATGTAGCACTGAGTCAAATAAACTAATCAGCTGAGGTTTACGCGTTTCACTGTGTAATAAGTATTCATAGGTACCTTTTTTCAGGTTTTTACCCTCAATGAACTTTGTAAAAGTTAAATGCACTCTTGCAGTGTTAACTTTAAAATAGAACTTACGTTCAAACAACAGTTACTAACTAACCCAAGCAGCCTGATTTCCGTTTTTCTTACTCAAACGCTTATAAAAGAGGGCTGACTTAAATGCAATGACTTCACTAAAATGTGACAGGATGCTGCTTGAGCATGCCTTTAAAAAGATGACTTGCAGTCTCAGTGAAACTGATTTTGTACTGCATTTGACAGTTATCAGGAGTGAAAAAGGACGTTCTGTTCGTTATTTTAAACAATTTTTTATTTAAAATAAACGAGTGTTCGTGCGCTCAGCATAACAGTACAGTAATGATTGTGCACAGAAAAACGTTAAAAATGCCAATTTTAACTAAAAGTGTGCAGTTGTGCACACCAATTCTGTTTAAAATTCAGAGATGTGAAGAGCTTAATGTGGAAACGCTCTGTTCTCCATCATTTTTCATATATTTAATTTGAAAATCAAATAAAAGAATACTTTTTGAGTGTTATTTTAAATCTCTTCAGTATTTAAAACAAGCATAAATTGTTTGTCTGTACCTCTGTCATTCTAAAATTTTTATTTAAAATAAACAGGAATTTTTGTTTGTGTACAGAACAATTTTTATAAAGCTGGTAACTCACCATAAAAATGCTGACTTTTTTATGATGTTTTTGAGAAAACTCATCTGTCAACGTCTTTTAACCAACAGGGGGCAGCTTTGAGACTTAATGATATCACGAGGAGACTGATTTTGTTTATTCAGTATTTAAACTAAAAACAACCTTTTCAGAGTTAGTTTCTAGTGTATCAGTGATAAACGCTCGAACCACGTTCTTGTCAGAGACAAATCTATGTTGTTAGACAGTTTAGATGGCTTGAAATGAGTGTTTAAACTCTCAGTGAAATCTCAGTTTGTCCTGTCAGTTTGTGAACTGCTTGTCACCCGAAAGTGCACCTGGAAATGACGACACAAGTAGGCGGGTCGACGCAGCGCGTCACCAGCTTCCGTTGAGCGAGGCGGAGCTCGCTAAACAGATACGTGACGTCAACCAATCAATCACAGCGTTTGCAGTGCATTACCCATGCATTCATGGTGAATGTAGTTTTCTTACCTTCGACCAATGAAGTACCGGAAATGACGACAAAGTGGGTTGGTCGCAACGGCGTGCGTTCCCACTACAGCGAATCAGCGCTCGCTACGAGTGATTGACAGCTCACAGCTCTCGTTTCATCCAATCACAGCTCATAAACAGACAAGCACGACACGTCTTTCTAACGTTAGCTCGCACAGCAGACCACAACTTTATAGACTCTTAAAACAACTCAAACGCTACAAATTAACTTCCCAAAATTCTGAAACATGCGGCGAACACACCTAGACAGGCCAACTTAGTTACGCTCAGTAACACAGCACTGCAGCTGTTGAACAAACACGGACTCTCTCGGAGCGCGTCAAGGTCGGTTCTGGTCCACTTTCAGTGGGGCAGAAACTCGGGTCTGAACAGAACCACTATCCGACAACGTTCTAACAGTAATATGCTTCTATGACCTGCCCTAACATGTAAAATACCACAACAGCAATCTTGTAGATGTTAAATTAGCTTTCAGGCTTTTGACTCGGCGGTCAAACAAAGCTTTGTACAGGAGTCTGCGTGAACTGGACCGAACAGAACCAGAACCCCCACAGACCACGGCTGACAAAAACTTCACCTGAATGCTTCCAACAGCGTCTAACAGAGTTGAAACGATAATAATCTCACAGCTTCAAATGATAAAAACATGCAGAATCTGCCTGCTTTGAACACTTCCAGCCAAAATTATTATCCTCAGAGTTTAAAACTTGGATCCTAATATGCAAACATGACGTTACAGTTCATGAGAGACCACAGATATATCAATAAACTTTCAGAAAACACGTACGGGCCACCAGATGTAAAGGATTATGAGGAGGTCAATATTAATACTGACCTCTTTACCTTAATTAATTTACTTATTCAGATTGAATAGTAATTTCACGGATTCTTTTCTTTTTCAGTTTACCCAATATATCTGTGATCTTTATGATGGATAAATAAACAGAGCTATAGAGTGACAATGGACACGTTAACTTAGCTTGATATGTCAAAGAGACACTATCATTTATTTAAAATGAATCAACTAAATTAACACCATTACACTTGATTGACAGGATTTCACTTTCTTTCAAATTAATACGTCAGCACACTTAAATTTAACACAACAGACTTCAATATTGGATGTTAACATATTTAGTCTGTGGGCTCTTCAGCTTAAAATAGTTTCCAGCTTAGATTGAGAGGGAAAGATAGGAGGAAGATGGGAGATGGTTTAAAGGAAATTATCGTGAGCATGATACCAAAAGTGACACTTCCATCCGACTTCTGCTAAAATCC